>JBBPBX010005286.1:23684-38529 GCA_038048925.1 Garcialebias charrua
GGGACTCTGGGGGCGTGTCGTCCCCGGGCTTGGGCCTGGTGGGGGTCGGGGGTCTTGGGCTCTGGCGGGCGGGTCGCCGGGCTATGGGCTGGCTGGCGCTCTGGTGCCCGGCTCTGGCCGGGGGCTCTCGGCTCGCTGGTGGGTTGGGGTTCATATGCTGGGGGGTGGGTGTCTGGGGGCGTGACTGGTGGCCAATGGGAGGGGGCGGGCAAACCCAGCCTGGGTGTCTAATGTGTTATGTGTTCTGAAAGTTGTTAATATGAAGGGTGGGTATAGTATTTCTTCTGGGGTGGGGATTAAGTGGATGTCCTGGATGATGGTCTTGGACTATACTTGGCCGGTGTGCGGGCCCCGGTTGGGGCCTGTTCTTGGTGCTTCCTGGCTCTGTCGACGGTTGGGCGGGCGCTCTTGGCCGTGCCGTCCATGTGGGATTTTGTGTCCTCTTGGACGGCGGGCTGACTGCGGTTCGCAGGGGTCGTGGCGGCCCTGGTGGGTGTGGGCTGTTGGTTCTGCTGTTGGCGACCCTCGGGGCCGTGTCCCTCTCTGGTCTTGGCTCAATGTCCTGGCGGTCGGAGAGGTGTTTCCTTTACCTCACTCCTTGGGTGGACCTTGGCGAGCTGGGGGGGTAAGCAGGGTCAGCGGGGGAGCTGACTCGCTGTGGGAGCACTGTTCCTGCAGATATTTTTCTCCCCATCCCTCAACACGCACCTCCGCCCTCTTCATCTTAAATTAATACATGTAGGGAATTTGGGTCTCGGGTGTGCTGCAATGGTTTTACATCTCTGTTGTTAAGAGCACCTGGGACTCAATTTTATATACACTTTAGACATTCATTCATAAACATCTTCATAAAAGTCACATATAGGGAATGGAGTGAGCACTATGGCTATGGGTGGCGGGATGACATCAATCTCGCCCCCATGCCTATGCTCACTCAACATTATGCATCTAGACAATTAGGGCCTGGGTTAGAGTTGGAGTGGAGGGGAAACTGGTATAATGCTAGCCTTTGCTCCTTCTCTTTCCCTTTTAAATACACTTTACAACAACACTCACCAACAGTACATTTGGGGGCGGGGGTGTGTGTGTCGGGGTCTTGATTTGTTAATTTCAATTTTATTTATTTATGTATTTATTTATATATTATTTATTTATTTTTCTCTTACCCCCTGGTTGCCTTGCGGACATTCTGGGGGTGGGCCGTCAGGGGTTGTGCTGGGGTGTGGGGGGGTTCGGGGCCTGCGGGTTCGCCGTGGGCGGGGCTGGCAGTGCGCTCCCTCTGGGGCTGCTTGGACTCGGGTGTCCTGTCCTGTCGGCGGGGCGCGGGGTGTGCCGGATCTTGGGACGTCTGCTGCTCTCCACCCCAGAATGAATGGGTCTACCTCCTGGGTTTGGATGTGGGCTGCCCCATGTAGGGAGCAGGTACATGTCTTGGACCTAGGGGGTATAGAGTGTGCATCGGGATTATGAATGGAGCGTGTCGTTATTGTTTGTCTTTCTGTGACTGAGGGTGAGGATGAGGGTGGGTCTGAATGAGTGTGTCTGTGTATGAATGTTTAAGTGTCAGGCTGGGACTTGGACTGCCCCCTCTCTGATACTTCTGAGGCTACCCAGTGTCGCGCTCCTGCCACGTGGCCCCCTGGTGGGTGTTCCTCTGCCTACGGGCGTGCTTGGGGCCCTCACTATCTGGGGCTGGGCGCTTGGGCGTTTGTCAGCTCGGCCTGGTGGCTGCCTGGTGGGGCTCGGGTCCTCTGGTCCTGTCAGGTCTGGACCTGAGGGATGGGCGTCCCCGGTGCCCGAGCCTCGGTGACCGGCCCTGGGGCTACGTCGGTGCAGCGGGCTCCGGCGGGGGCCTGTGTATTGTCGCTGTTGACCCCGGGGGGTCATTGTGTGTGGTCCCTGGTGGGGTTCGTCCGGTTCTTCCACTTGGTCGGATCTGGGGAGTGGACGAGTGGCTCGTCCTGTTCGGGTGGTCCTGGGGACTCTGGGCTCGGGGTCCTTCCTGGGGTCTTGGGCTTTGATCGCCCCTTCGTCTGTCTCGGGCTTTGGGGGGACGGGTCTCTGATGCTTCACAGTCGCTACTAAATGTTCTATTGGAGGAACCTTATTCACTTATGCATGCTCACAACCACACACAAATGGATGCAGGGATGTATAGTAGATGTATGTAGATGGGTATATAAATGAATATAAATATATATGTATGTATATTGTATATATATTTGTAGGTATGGGTATGTGTATTTATAGAAATCTTTTGCAAGGTCATGAATATTATCAGTCTTTATGCTTGTATGTTTCGTTGTTGTGTTCTGTCATGTGCTTTGCAGGATTGTGGACGGAGGTTTGGTGTGTTTGCCTTGTGCTCTTTCTGTGGACAATTGTTGTTTTGTTGTCTCACTTTCTCTTTTCTTTCTTTCTCTCTATTAAAAAAAAAAAATACATATTGGAGTGAGAGGATGGCTATAAGGTGTGAAGGGAGGCCATCTATAAATGGAAAAAAAAAAAATACTTTTCTGTAAAGTCTGAGAATAACAACAGTGACTGTGTTGGACATTAACCACTAACCTTGTTCTTGCAGTCTATTTGAAATATAACTAGAGAAAATGCATTCCCATAGAAAATGCTTATTGCTGAATAACTTGCTGAAATGGAAGAACAAGACCAAATTAGCAAAATAAAGCAGAAAGAACAAATATTTACTTAATTATGGTAGGCTTAAATATGCAGAAATAAGCGCAAAAATTTGGAAATTGGCTAAAAGATCTGAAATTAGCAAAAATAGTCAAAAAGTAGCTGAAAAGGCAGAAAGAAGCTTAAGCTACCTGAAGTGGAAAGAGCTTAAATGAGTTCCAAAAAATGTAGAATTAGTTTAAAAAGCTTAAAATTGACATAAAACAGCTAAATAGTACAGTAGTTGAAATGGCAGAAAACGCCAAAACAAGCAGATGACAAAAACTGAAAGGAGCATACCCAGCTGAAATTAGCAGAAATAAATTAATTAGGCTGAAAGTAGCTACCATGAAAAACTTGAATTAATCTGAAAGCAGCTGAAATTAGCTAAAGCATGCTAAGAAAAAGTAGCTGAAAAGGTAGAGCATGCTTAAATCAGCAGAAGAAAGCAAAAAAGAATGTTTGCTGAAATAGAAATGAGCACAAAAAAATTGAAATTATTTGAAGAAAAAAACTGATCCATCCATCCATCCATTTTCTTCCGCTTATCCGGGGTCGGGTCGCGGGGGTAGCAGCCTAAGTAGGGAGGCCCAGACTTCCCTCTCCCCAGCCACTTGGAGCAGCTCCTCTGGGGGAATCCCAAGGCGTTCCCAGGCCAGCCGAGAAACATAGTCCCTCCAGCGTGTCCTGGGTCTTCCTCTGGGTCTCCTCCCGGTGGGACATGCCCGGAACACCTCACCAGGGAGGCGTCCAGGAGGCATCCTAACCAGATGCCCGAGCCACCTCAACTGGCTCCTCTCGATGTGGAGAAGCAGCGGCTCTACTCCGAGTCCCTCCCGGATGACTGAGCTTCTCACCCTATCTCTAAGGGAGAGTCCAGCCACCCTGCGGAGAAAACTCATTTCAGCCGCTTGTATCCGAGATCTTGTTCTTTCGGTCATAACCCAAAGCTCATGACCATAGATGAGGGTGGGAACGTAGATCGATCGGTAAATTGAGAGCTTTGCCTTTTGACTCAGCTCTCTCTTCACCACGACAGACCGGTACAGCGCCCGCTTCACTGCGGACGCTGCACCTATCCGCCTATCGATCTCACGCTCCAGTTTTCCCTCAAAAACTGATATTAGCAAAAAATCTGCTGAACAGTAGCTAAAAGGGCAGAAAGAAGCTGAAATTATAAAAAGGAAGTGGAGAGCTCATTTTTGCTGAATTAGGCTGGGAAAAAGTTGAAAACTGCAAAAATGGTGGAATTGGCTGAAAAGGCATAACTTAGCATAAAACACCTATGTGCTGTTTAGCAAATAGCAATAAAGCTGAAATAGCAAAAAAAAAAAAAAGCTAAAACTTGCAGAAATATGTTGAAAGGAGCATAAAAAGCTGAAATTAACAGAAAGAAGTTAGAAGCACTTTACTGTATATGGTTCCCAAACTACAAACTAGATGAGAAATGAAGTCACTGGGGACCTAAAAGCTAAAATATATTGTCTATTAAATTAAATTATTGTTTTCAGAATGTAGTTTTGCGTTCAGATATTGAGCAATAAGAACAAAATTAGGTGTAAGTACTGTATGCTTAAATCTGTGTTTCACTTCAGAAGCCGCAGCTCGTCTGAAGCAGCTGGAGTTGGAGAGCTGTCCTCTTCCCACGACTCCAAAAAACATCAACGTAAATATGGCCATGAACAATCAGGCGAGGGTCTTTTTCTGCTACAGCCGAAGCTTTTCTTTCATTCTCCGCATCGACTCTTTAACACTTTTACTTTTTGCACTTTGATCTTTGACCCCGCTCCCAACAGGACGACGTCGTGAAGCTCACAGAGAAATGCATTCTGAACAGTACCGGCAGCAGTCCGGTCGTCACTCCGCTGCGCATCCCGGACGATCTGAAGAGCAACATCCTCAAAGCTCAAGCTGAGGCTGCTGCTCTGAAGGTGAGGAGATGCTACAGTAAGGACACGAAGTCTTTATTTAAGAGTCTGTGCTCCACTTTAATCATTTAGTAACCATCTCTGTTTTTCTGTGTAGGGGAATTTGGAGGAACACTTTCTAAAAGCTGGAGATAAAAACTGTAATTTGCAGGAATCTTCTGTCAGGTAGGAGCACAGTTTCTTCAAACAGCTAAAGTTGCCATACTTTCAGGATTCAATTTTAATGGAAAAGCCAGCGAGACTTGTGACTTTTTTTAATTATTTATTTTTTGTCTTGAAACTGGAACACTTCTTTCTTTACCTTCCTGAGTCATTTACTGCATTCTTAGCTAATCCCTCCTGTTAGAGCCGATTAAATCTTTGCATGAAGAGTTTCAGCACAGCTCACAATAATACGTCCCTTTCTACCATCCTCGTAACAAAACCCCACACAAATCAGCAAGTTCCTGTAAAATAAGCACGATTTGATTAGTTGAACAGCTTTATGTTTTTGTTTGCTGTAATCTTGTTTAGAAATGCGTAGAGTGGTGATAAAACGAGCATGAAAATAACTTATTATATCAGATTTGTGATTATTTCCAGAAATTGGTATGTTTTCACTGTAAGTTGTAAATTGATTCAAATCAATGTTTTCATACATAAACACAATTGCCAAGATGTTTTGTTTAATTTAAGCAATCAGTTTCTTCTCATCCCATATTTTGTCTGGCTGTATATTTAATGCTGCCGTGTACATCACACGACATGACTGACAGTAACGGCGTGTTATCCGTTTGCCAGGTTGAAGGTTCGTGCCGGCCGAATGGGCAGCAACTCGTCTCTTTCTGTTAGCAGCCGTCCCGACGCCCAAGACGCTTGGGAGCTGGGGAAGCCGGCCTCACTCGTCTCGTCTGCAGCAGCCAGGTCGAGTTGTATTTTTATAGTTTGTGCTGTAATTACTTTATCTGGTATGACTGACTGTACTCCAAGAGAACAGGTACCAGGAACAGAAGATCCGAGCAGGCAGTCTTTGAATGGAACTACCGTACAGATATTTTTCAGTTTTGGATGCCTTTTTGTTTTTTTTATCTGGTTATGAATTAATGAAAACCGTTTTTCATAATCAAATAGTGCATGTTGTAATTAAATCTGTGCCATATTACAAATCTAAACATTGTCAATTTAAGTTTTAGGATATACAAGCTATCCAACAAAGTTCAGTCAGGTCATCTAGGCTGTTTCTTTTTTTGTTGTTGTTTTTCAGACATTTCATCCTTCATCCAAAGGACTTCATCAGACTGAGGAGCCATAACAAACTAAGTCCCACAAACGGCAAACCCACATAGTGAATCATGCAGTTTGCTGGTGATAAGATGGTTTCTGGGGCCCGCCCTCTCCCCCGTCGACTCCTCTGAGGCAGCCATAGCCAAAGTTTGTTGTGGCTCCTTGGACTGATGAAGTCCTTTGGATGAAGGACGAAACTTCTCAACAACAAAACACAAAAACGTCCAGATTGAACTTTGTTGGATTGACTACCTGGATTATTGAGCATGAACTTTCATGGTTTGAACCACTTTGGCTATCCACCTTATTCCTAGCCCCCATGATGCCTTGCGCGAATTATGTGTACGACTTCCGCCGAAAGTGAGAGCAGCAGTTAAAGCCCAGTCTACTGGCTGTATTTATCACGTTTGTTTTTTTGTTTTGTTTATTTCTAATTAATTGCAACGGTTACTTCGTGTTGGGTTAGTGGGTGTTGCTGTCGGGTAGACGTTTGTTCAAAGCGCAGTTTTCACTTCATCCCAAAAATAAGTAAACGTGAAGGATTTATCTCCATCGGAGGAGCTGACAGCTGCACCTCCTCTGCCTGATCTGCTCTCGAAGACGTCGTGTTCAGATCACGTTTTCTCCGGTAAACAAAATATTCTACATAAATCATTTTGTGAAACAATTTCAGAACAATGTGAGAGTATAATTTTCTCTGTGTTGGAGCTGTTGTTGTTTTTTTCTTCATGATTTAGCATTGTCTACTAGCTGTGGTTAGCTTAGCATGTAGCGTTAGCATCTGTTAAAGTATTTACTAAACAAATCTGTGGATAAATAATATAACTACATGTGTGTGTAATACATTTGCAGTACATACATATACTGTGTGTATGTGTATACTGTATGCACACTGTATATACAGTATATACATACATACATACTGTACTGTTTTGATTGTAGGTCCCTGTTACTCTCATGTGAATAAAGCAGTGGGATGCTGTTTGTACAGAAAATATTCCATAACACAAGCTCATCTTTTGGTTATTACTACATTTGTTCTATTGAAATATTTATTTTTTCAGGAAGGCCTGCACACAAGTCACAGACTGGTCTCCCACGCTGAAGTTGACAGACACACTTACTCTGAGACGCAGGAGCAGAAGAACAGGTAATGACAAAAGCACCTGGCACAATAATTCAAAAATATTAAAGTATATCTATGATAAAATTACAGAAATCAATATAAAACTGAACATACAGTATATCTTTGTGAATGAGTAAAAATTTTAGGAGCATCTGTATTTATTTTTTCTACTTTGAGTAGCAAACTTGGTCTTATTCACTTTGTGATGCAAACATGACAGTTTATTCTTCTTCTTTTTTTTATGGTACAGACGAGTGAAGGGCCGAGTTCCATCGTCTTGGATTCCGGAGGGGTTTGCTGCTTGCTCCAGTCGTCCAGTGGTCGTCCAGTGGTCGTCCAGTGGTCGCACATGATGAGGAATCTGTTCCAGTTTGTTTAAAATCAGAAACTACCCATCATTCATTGTTGAAGCGTGTTTTTTTTTAATCTGGTATTTATTCTGGTATTTATTCTGCAGTCAATCATTTTCATTAAAAGACATCAAATCACCCACAGTTCTCATATTGTATTCAGTTTCAACTGTTTTTAGTTTATAATTATAGCTTTTATTCTGAACTTTTATCAATCTCCTCCTGGAGGAGGAACAATACAGCAACATGCATGTTTTTAAGTTTTGTACTTGTCAATAAAAACCAAACTGGTAAGTTGTCAAAAAACAATTACTACATCTATGTTTTTTTATTTGCAGTAGAACTTCTCATTAGACATTAAACAATGTATCTTATTGAAATAAAGAAGGTGAAACTTAGTGCAACTGTTTTATTCAAACTAAAGCACACGTTCATTTAGCAATGCCTGTTTCACAGCAACACCAAATGTATTTCAGACGCAGATTTATTTATAGAAATTATATTTTCACTCATTTGTTGCTGTGGTACATAACTGCACACAAACTTCTGGACCAACTGGAGCGTCCTCCATCCCTGGACCAACTGGAGCGTCCCTGGAACTCACCTTATGCAGAAATATAACAGAAAGGAGGAATGTAAAAGTACAGTATACAAACATCAGGGTTCATTTATGAACACACACACCTAGATTATATATATATATATATATATATATATATATATATATATATATAAATAAACACAACACACACCTATATTATATATACAGTATAAATAAATATACACACACAGCATACATATATAGGTGCGTGTGTTTATTTGCCAGTTATGAACGAAAATATTAGTATCATTTAATCACTGACTACATAAAATCATAACACTAAAAGCTGTCTCTTAAATCATACCTGGTGTTCTCGATCCTCTGGAGGATACAGAGTCTTTTTTCAGGTGGTTTCTCGTAGCCCAGCCACAAAGAAGGATGCAGGTTTTTGTTTTCGGAGCCTGTTCAACACACACTAGTTGCAGCCACAAATTCAGCTTCGTCTGATTATTCTTACAGCCACGAACAGCGCAACAGGTACCCGAGCTCCACAAGGACATCTTTGTGACAATATTAGCTCGAAATAACAGAAAACAGAACTTTAACAGAACTTCAACGATGCGCACAGATTAGCAACTAAACAACGAGGAGCCAATGCAGAAATTCTACTTCCGGGGTCAAACGGAAGTAAGACACATTATCGCTTCTACAGTGACACCCTCAAGAATAAGGTGGATAAGTCAACGGGGGAAAGGATGGGCCCCAGAAACCATCTTGTCACCTGCAAACTGGTTGGTCCACTATGTGGGTTTGCTGCTTGTTGGATTCAGTTTGTTGTGGCTACTCGGACTGATGAAGTCCTTTGGATGAAGGATGAAATGTCTAAAATAATTTTTTTTTTTTAAACATCCAGAATGAATTTTGTTGAATTTTATACCTGCATTATTGAGCATGAACTTTGATGTTTTGAACCAGTTTGTCGACGAGGGAGAGGACGTGCCCAGAGACATCTTAGCACTATCATAACTGGGTTTTTTTCCACTGTGAGCTGTTGTGGGAGAAGTAGTTTCGTTTGGGGTTTCCTCAGACTGATGAAACCTTCTGGATGGCGGGCGAAACGTCCCAGCACAAAAAATAAACCGTCCAGATGACCCTGACTGAACTTTGTTGGATTTTCTATCTGGATTATTGAGCATGAACTTTAAAGATACAAGCTTGTATCTCACTGGGCTGAGACGGTTGATGTCCTGGATACAGTTTTGCAAGCCGTGCATATAAAAATAAAAATAAATGATTTTCAAAAACTGGCCGTGGCTGCCCAGCACTTTTGAGTCTGCCACGGAAAAAACCCCTATTTTCCCGCTATTTTGAGTCACCGCTTAGTCTCCAGTCACAGCCAAATAAGATTCTACCTTTAAGAGCTGAAACAGCTCATTCAGTAACCATAAAACTTGTTCATCAATTAAAATGACACTAGCATGAAGGAAGGTCAGCTTTTCACTCTTTAGTTATTAGCAGAAAATAATCACGTCGGACAGAAAATGGTGAAGAGGTCAAATAAGACCCGAGAGAGTAAACTATCCCACAGATTTTCATCTTTTATTTCAAAATTAATATTTTCAAACTCAACCAAGTTAAGCAGCATCACTCAGACACTGAAAAGCACCACAACCTAAAGACAGGAGGTGTTGCTGCCTCTGTGTGGTCTTTGCAAACATCTGCGTGCATGTGTTGGAAGCTCATTTGTGTGTGTTGTTGAGCCACATGACTCTGTTTCTGCCTGGATACTGCCAGCAGAGAGCTGGTATGAACACATGAACGCTCAACCTGACGATGAACAGACGCCGTCAGCTTCATCTGTCAGTCATGCTGCTGTTCTGCGTCAGTCTGGAAAAAGTCAAATGTCCTGTTTTTAATGAACAAATTCATCTTTAAATAAAATGGTAATAAACGAGTAAAAATCTAATTTGGTTGACATTGAAACTGACAGGCTATTGTAAAGCATTCCTGTTGTAGCTTTATGTCAGGTGGGCAGGGTCTTATGGAAGTTGATGTTTTAACGACTTCATCTCTGCGTTTAGGGACATGAAATTCATTATAACACAATTATATTCACTTACTCTCTTTTTCTGTTCTTTAGTGCTGAGAGATTAGTCGAGGATTCAAATCCTTCTATTTCCAAGAGTCCTGCTGCCACTGAAGTCTTGGCTCCAAAGGTAACGTCAGTAATTACTGGAAATTATGATTTTAAAAGTACTTTTGTTTACTGGACTTTCTTTAGAACAAAACCTAAACCTACCGTATTTTCTACAGTACACGTCGCACCACCCTATAAGTCGCATCTGTCCATATTCAGTGTTTCCCTTACCGTTCTACAAGCGGGGTGCCCCACCCCATCAACAGAACTGAGCACCCCACCTACCAAACCAAACTTGGCCCCACACCCGGCACTGACAAAGCTAGTGGCGCGAAATACAGGCTCTCTAGCTAAAAAGGTAAAGGCACCTCTTCCCTCATGCTGAACGCCCCCCGCTCAAAAACTGTTGGTACAAGCTGCGCTCAGACGTGTCTCCGTCCATCACCATCAACAAAAATCATGGATGAGATGAACACCCCGCCATGGCGAGTTAACTAGGGGAAACACTGATATTTGTCTAATAAAGTGGAAAAATCCATAAATACGTGACTTCGCCGTATACGTCACATCTATTACGCGTCACCACTGACAGCCTGGAAATGTGGGTCGAACCCAAAAACGTGTGCCGTCGTACCAAAAATTGATTGGCTGCCAAATGGCTGCCGCGGGAGCATGCACAGAAGTATTTTAACAAGAATTTAACAAGATTAACACTTAAAGACAATTATTTGTTTGCTCGAAATTATAGCAAAGGTATTTCTCAGTTGAACTTTTGCTTAATAAATGCACTTTGACGGTCAAATCAGCTGCATTTCAAATGCCAATTTGCGGCTGCGGGAACGCGCAGAGTGACAACTCGCTGTGCATTTCTTCTAAATTTAACAAGATAACCACCTAAAACAATTATTTGTTTGTTCGAAATTATAGCAAAGGTGTGTCTCAGTTGAACTTTTACTTAATAAATACACTTCAATGGTCAAATCAGCTGCATTTCGCTGGGGCGACGCAGCACAACGAAGCTGATTTGACATCCGCTCCGGGAGAGCTGGATGAAGATGTCTTTGGCAAGCCAATTGCGTCATTAATAGCCACCTTTTACC
Organism: Garcialebias charrua; assembly: GCA_038048925.1. Taxonomy (NCBI): domain Eukaryota; kingdom Metazoa; phylum Chordata; class Actinopteri; order Cyprinodontiformes; family Rivulidae; genus Garcialebias; species Garcialebias charrua. The sequence continues at coordinate 34,803 of JBBPBX010005286.1, forward strand.
TATTACATGACACAACGGCATGCCATACTACTCGAGTGCCTTCTAGCGGCTGAAAATGGTAGTGTTCCATATCTGACATATTGTATAGAGGTATGGGGCAACACATATAAAACCAACACTGAACTGTTATCTGTCATACAAAAGAAAGTTATGAGAATTTTATATAAAGTGGACGCGAGAACATACAAATAATTTGTTTATTTAATCAAATATCTTGAAACTAAAGGATCTGGTTAATTTAAAAATGTTATTGGTTATTTATAAAGCTAGAAAGAGATTATTGCCATTTAATTTACAAAAGTTCTTTGTCTTAAGCTCTTGTGATAGAACTAACAGAAGGAAGTATGATTTCAAAAGTAAAACTGTGCGTACTACTTTAAAACAAATGTGCATTTCGGTGCATGGAGTAAAACTATGGAACAGTTTGGATGAGGAGTTTAAAAATTGCTCTACAATAAACCAATTCAAAAAACTTTATAAAAAAAGAATGATTAACTCTTATACACTTTTGAGTTGTTAATGGGAAGAGTGATATATTATGTATGTTATTGTTTATATATTGTTTGCAACTTGTTTTGTTAATTTAATGTATACGGCCATGACATTTTTGTAATTATTGAGAAAGGGGGCAGGTCTATACAAGATTTTCTTCTTCCTGCTCCCTCTTCACTCGTGTAAATTTGTGTTGTCATAGAATGTGTTTGTAAACTGATTTTTTTTTAATCGAGTGAATACATTGATTTATTGATTGATTAATTGATAATTACTAATTATTGTCAAATTTCAAACAATATTATCGTTTATCGCAATAATTTCTGAGACAATTAATCACCCAGCAAAATTTGTTATCGTGACAGGACCAGTTCGTGTCGGGGGAATTTAGGTTATGGTTATGGATGTTTATCACCAACATGTTAAATTAATGTGTGAGGTCAGAGAGTCTTTTGTCTACTCAGAGATGAGAACTGATAAGTCCAAGGCCTTCTCCTCGTCTGTAAGCTGGAAAGCTGAGGTCGTCTTGACCTCGACTCTGTCTAATAAGTTTGCATTATAAAACACTTCCTGCCTCACTGGCCGCTGCAGATTCTCACTGACGAGGCTCTAATCTTGTAACTTTTGTACGTCTGTGAAAGTTTCCTCGTGACCGTCCGGTTAAAATAATCCTCTCGTGTCCTCAGAGTGGCTCATTTGAGTAAATGAAGTTCATGAACGGTTATTTATTTATCCAACATTTATTTCATACCTGAAAATAAACTGAAGGATTAAAGCATTACGCAGCAGAAACAATAAATTAATGAAGTGTCTTTTTTTGTTTTGTTTTGTTTTTGCAATTAAGCAAATAAAATGTTACTCGGACTGGATTTTTAAACTTGCTCGTTAAGTTCATCCATTTGGTTTGCGAGAATTCTCTTCCTGCCACTGATCAGAGACATTTTGCTCTGAACTTGAGTTGTTGTGATCATTTCAGCAGTTTTTCTGCTCTGAAGTCAAAACTTTGATAGTTCAATGCCGTTAACGTTGCCTTTAATCTATGATGTAGTAGAACTGGACAAAACATAAGACTTTCTGTGATTTTAACTTTCATCAAATTGACACTGCTTGTATTTGGGTGTTCTGACTGATGATTGCTTGTTCTGATTAAAAATAAATCTTGTGCTGCAGGTTAAAGCAGAAGAGTTTGACCTGTCAAACGCTGCACCACCGTCTGACAACTTGATTGACTTCACTGATCCAACTCCTCTTGTAAGTGTCAACTCTCTTTACATTCTTAGACGGATTTCTTAAATCATCCGTCGTAAAAGACACATTGTTGACTGTGAGCTCGCCTGCTCACATGATAAAATCTGCTAGTTTAGACCAAAACATCACAATGGACTCAAAGCAAAGAGTAGCAAAAACAATAAAGAACCCCTTGTGACAGGAGACCTCTGTTAAAGATTTGATCAAATTGATGAGTGAAACGAATGCAAATCCAGAGAATTCCCTGCTCAGGAGAAAATACCGTGACAGTTAATAACTGTATTTACAAACACAAAGAGTAGATGGAGATGTGAGTTTTCAGGTTCATTGCTTGAGGTAAAAGTTTTTTCCTTGATCTGTGAATGAAACCCCGGTGTGTACGGAGGAAGTGACATCATCTTGTTGTGTTGAAGCTTCCTCCAGTGCAGCAGCTCAAACCTCTCGTCACGCCCCGCTGGATCGTCCCTTCACACGCCGTGAGTTTGTCTTTTATTTCCATCATTGTTCAACTTGTATCTGGATAATTTCACTTTATTTGCTCAGGCAGGTTTAAAGACTACAAAATAACCGACTCTTGTTTCTTCTTCTGCAGCCCCCTGGCATCTTTACCAACGGCCTGCTTGACGTAGACCCTCCATCTAAAGCAGCCCCTCTTCTCCTCCCTGGTGAGGGGGTAGCATCTCTCATACCAACCCCTCCCCACCCTGCTCACACACGTAACGCCACCCCCACCAGGTAAAGTATCCTGCTTTAAACTTTAAAACACTTCCAGACTTTTTTAATTTTTTTAATCTTTATTCATTTTCAGTTAAAATTGAGTACCGTAAATATTAAAACAAAACAAAAAGTACAGTACAATTTACAAAGAAAATGAAAGGCAGCAGAGAGAAGAAAAAAATCTTATAACATCTGCTTCTTTAAAAAAAAAAAAATAAATAAATACTGTACTTATGAAATAAAATACATTCAAACCTAAATGGTAATTATATAACATAACAGGCCAAAAACTGACTCTGTGCCAAGAATAACCGATTTCAATAAGAATATGCTAAACAATTTTATGTTTTTTCAATAAACTACTTTTTACCATTTTCTTAAACAAAAATCACAGAGGAGTGAATCTTATGGATACCAGTAAAATATATCTGCCTCAATAAACATATTATTACCGGTATGCTAAATTTACTGTTTACAGATTTATTTCTCTTTTCTTGATTAGAGCAATACAAAGAATTAATGCAAATATATTTATGTTTGTATTTGTCTAACAATTTGCAATGAAATCTAGTACATTTTATCAAATTAAATCCATATTTATTCTTATGTTATGTATTTTTTTATTCTACTAAATATATATTTCTAAACATGTTTTTAGCATTTAATAAATCTTTAAATAGCTGTTGACTCACCCTTTGAAAGTACTCGTTGCAAAATACTAGTTAAAATATTTTTTTAAAGTCCATTCGGAGCTACATTAAATGGTGCCGTTAAAATTTGCTCCAGATGATTTATTAAATGCAATTCTGAAATGTGGGTCCACACTGAATGTAAACAAACACGTGGTCGTTGACAGCCTGTCACAACTTTTCCATTTAGTTACACTTTAACCATCAATATAAACATAAAACTGTCTCTTACTTTACTAGTGGTATTTTTTTACTGGTCTTCACGACTTTACATTGTGTACTTTTAATGTTTGTTTTTAATCCGTGTATGGTTCGTTCTTTCGTTATTCCGTTTCAAAATAAAAACCAAATAACCAAACAAGCTTTAAATATTCCATTTTTTCGTTTTAAAACGAAATTACAAAAACGGTTTTTAAACGGTTTTTTCATTATTTCGTTTTTCAAACGAAATTAGAAAAACAGAAATTACAAAAATAAAAAAAAGGCTACGTTTTGTTTTGTTTGTTTGTTTAACTGCAACGGTTAAACCAAAGACGAGCTTTTATTTTGACGTTACTGAACGGGACCTTAAACCGGAACCG
>JBBPBX010005287.1:3140-16377 GCA_038048925.1 Garcialebias charrua
AAAACATGAACTTTTCATTCTAAATTCATCTCACTCGTCAGCAGAAAAACTGCTCTTTAGAATGACATTCATGTTAAGCATCGTGTTTACAGATGCTGAACACTGTTTTACTCACTTTAATCATTTAAAGAGATAAAATTATATCATCTGACAGGGACGCTGTGTTAGGTTTTGGTAATGTTTTTACTTTCTTGATTTTATGAAGAGAGATGCATGTTTTGCTTCCATTTTTAGCACATAATTAAAAAAGGTGGCTTGTTACTCTGTGATTTATTCCATTCATTTGACAAATATTCCTTAAGTAGTTTTTCCCCTCACACTTTAATGCATGTTTATTTTGCGAGGGCAAACATTGCGTCCACTTACAAATACCGGTACAAACATTTTTGATCAGAAGCTGCAACCCAAAAAATACAGCTGTTTTTCTATGAACTAAATGGAAAAGGGTTTGAGATGCCTGCAACAAATCTGACACTATTTAGAGAGAAATTTGTTGTGTAAAATTCTTTGAATGTGTTCAAAGTTTAAGCAGCACAGATGTACAGCCATGTGACTCATGCAGGACCCTTCAAGAGTGTTTGGGAACTTCCTTGCATATGCTGTTTGCATTTTGGCGCAGCATGCAGGTTTAAGATCTCGGTCTTGTTTCTTTCTTTGCTCGTAGCCTTTTTACTTCTGGCTGCTCAGCAAATCTCTAAACCCTGTAATACAAACAAATAATTCTGCTCCTGCATGTGCTGAAGAAACTGCAACGCAGCAAACAGCCTTGATCAGAGAACGTCATGTTGTTTCCTCTGTTTCAAAACTATCAACCTAGAGTGGGGTTGGTAAATTAGTCCAGCTCTTGTGAGTGGAGTTTTTTTTTCTCCATATTTCTCTTTGCTAAATGTTTTGTCCCCTGTCGCAGAGCAAAGTGGGGGGAATTGGAAATACTGTTCGTACATCTGCCCATGCATGTTGTGAGCGTGATAACTTGAAAAATCAGTGGGGTACCAACTTCTTGGTGTGTGGCTGAATCTAGGCATAGAAAAAGTTCATGTCTAAAGTTGGGATGCCACATCAAATTCCAAGATGGCTGCCACCATATATGTATGTGTAAACCTTGTGAGCTGGATCACTTGAATTTGATGTGTGGCTGCATCTAGTTATAGAAAATTTAAAAAGTCACTATCAAAACTTGCATTACCATGTCAAAATTCAAAAAGGCCACCAAGATCTGTCACTGTGCTGCCTCGGACGAGCAAAAAACAAAACAAAAAACAAAACACCTCTGTTCTTCACGGTGTAACTCCTACCTACACCAAAAACATTACCTGCATTCCCTGTTCGGTTCCAGTGCAGAAAAACACTATACTGTAGTCTCTAAAACTACAAACATTCACTATTCAAATCTCTCAGCGATGGGTGTTCTGCTTATCACTTATTTCTAGTCTCGTTCTTCAAAAAATATATTTTGTAAGGAATCTCATCATTTTCCTGCACTTTTCAGACAACTAGCAGCTTCAGATGTTGCTGCAGTATCTTTTAGGTGATGCTTTGAGCAGCATGGTAATGATTTCAGCTTTGAATGTTAGCTAACCCTGTGATCCGGTTGTTGAGTTCCAACCATTCAATGTATCTCAAGATGTTGCATCCTCGCAGTATTACCACAGCCAATTCTTCCAGTAATATTTAGATACATCTTAATTAAATTTAGTGCTTTAAAATTTAGACTTTTGGTATTACCGTAGACTTAATATTCTCCTGATATCTGGGTGAAATACCTCAGTAGCCAAACCACGTGTAAATCTTAGTAAATGTACTTTCTGAAGTGCATGACACTGTAATGATCTCCAGGTGAGTTTCGGGTGAGCTGCTTCTCTCTGCCTCTCGTCAACCTGTTACAGGTTTGTCTTGAAAACTACTAAAGTGGGGCCGCTGTGGTGTAGAGATAGGGCAACCAACTTGGGACAAGAAAGTCACAGATTCAAACCCCCTGCCCACATGTCATGGTGTCCTTGAACAAGACACTTAATCCCCAACTACTCCCCGGGTGCTTGTATAGCCGCCCACTGCTCCACCTGGGTGTATCTCAGGTGTGATGGGTTAAATGCAGAATTTCATCATTGTATCTTCCCATACAATGATGACAACACATAGTACCTTCTTCTTGCTCTTCTTGTTCTTGTGTACTGTGCAAATCTGGGACGGTGACCCTGAGATGGTTGGTGGAGACAACCAGACAAGATTTCTCCAGCGTCCGAGATGTGGTTTCGTTGCTTGGGGTCTGGTCTGCCAGACTGGTGCAGCTCTTCCTGGACCTGGTGAAGGAGAGGATGACAGCTGTAGCTGTGGTCCACGGGGAATCGCCCGCCTGACCCAATGGACCCTTTCCCAGGCATCCACCTGAATCCTAACTTTGCGAAAGACTGTGGTCCTCTGCTACGCAACATAGACCCAAAGATAGACTTGCACAGAACAGGTCCAAAATACTTTATAAAACCTATGTTAATATCCTGAACAAGAGAACTCTGCACAACAGAGCTGTCAGCGAGTGGGACGACAAGCTCGGAGGTCAGAAGCCCCATCGGAGGACTCTTTACAAACCTCCAACAAAAAAACGGACTGGTGAAAATCAATGGAGGATTCTTCCCGGCGCCATTGTAATAAACTATTTTTAGTTGTTTTTCTTCTTGTTGTTGTTCTAGTTCTTTCTTATTGTTGTCTTTCTTCTTGTTGTTGTTCTTCTTTTTCCTCTTTTTGATTTTTCTTCTTCTTGATTTTCTTCTTGTTTTACTTTGTCTTCTTGTGTGATGCTGTAGAAGTAGCACTAATTCTTCTTCTTTCGGCTTCTCCCTTCATCAGGGGTCACCACAGCGAACTAGTCGCACAAAGTCTTGGCAAATGTTTTTACGCCGAATGCCCTTCCTGACACAACCACAGACCACCGAGCTACCACAACCCTCTGTGTGGAGTAGAGAGCTGCTATCTAGGGTTCCCAGGGGAGCAGATGGTGTGGGTTAAGGACCTTGCTCAAGGGCCCAGAGTGGGGCAGATGAGGGTGGAGACAGGTGTGACTGCTTCCCTTATCCCACCCACATTTTTTATGTTGTCGGTACCGGGGCTTGATCCGCTGGTATTCCAATCACAAACTCACCTTCTTAACCTCTGCGCCACCACTCCCACAACTCAAATGTATACTGTACATGAGAGCACTAATATATCACTGTTTGATCCGTACATTTTTAAATGTTTCTGTTAAATGTTGAGATGAAACAAAATTATCTTATTTTCTACTACACTTGAGTCCTTTTCACGGGCTTTATTTTGGCTTAAACAGTAAGATAGTTGTTACAGTTTCTGATGGGAGCTTGTGTTGCAGCTTTTAGGTCCAACTGCTTTCTAAACACTCATTCTTTTCTCTTTAGCTTTAAAAGCAACACCTTTGAATCTCTTCTGAAACTTGGAGGTCAATGGCAGCATTTTGTTAATTCTTATCTCATCAGTCAGAAAAGTTGTTGTTTTCCTTTAATTCTAATATTATTGGAAGTAACTAAGTATTCTGATTTTGTGAGGTTTATATTACAAACTGCTTTTCATATAATGAATGTATACTACCGGTATTTGATATGGTAATACATTCTGACACGTTCATGTCTCTGTGTTTAAAACACAATCACTTTCTGCTGCATATTCCTCTGCCCCAACAGCTTCACTAGTGTTGGCATAAAACGAAATAAAGCTTCACTTCTTTTGTTTTATTACACACATTTTTGTGTTTTTACCATAATATCTTATTTAAGTTGCAGCCAGACCATATGTTTTTGTTCCAACTGTGAAAGAAAAATGGACACTATTATGGGAAAAATAACTCACGATAGTTTATTGCAATTGTGTAGGTCGCACTCTCTATTTATCATTTCTGCAAGGACGCACAGTTAACATCCAAATTTATGAATGTATCCAAGAACCTGGAAAACTCCACAGCTGTACTGAGGAACTTCTCAGCCTTTACAGGGTCAGAGAAGGGCAAGTCAAGGCAACACAACCTTCCTTAAATGGAAGTGTAATGGTGTATTATATTAATTCCCTACAGATATTTGTGTGTGTTTGTCCGTCGTGTACACAGTTTAATTTTACAGTGTTACTGACACCCAGCTGGATGCGGTATTTGTCCGATTAGATGAGACTGAAGCTGTGACAGGAAAACAAACCACAAGCTGCTTTTTGAGACATCACATCATCTTCAGTGAACCTGCAGTGAGGATTATCTCTTCGACGCTCAGATAGGGAAAAGGATAATCATGTTCGCAGCAGGTGCTGCATTTTAGGCTTGAACTGACATGCCGGGATTATCCCTATGCAAGTGTCACATGGGTTAATAAGGTCAGAGGAGGAGTGTGGGCTCAGTTCTACTCTAACTAGCACTTGTTTAGATTTTCTATCTGAATTTCAGACACGAGTTTCAGGCCTTTTTGATTATATGAAGAGATTCTCTGCTTTTATAGCTAGGATCACTAACCAACAGCAGCGGATTCACATATGAGAGCATCTGTTCACTAGCTGACCCCATACCTCAACTTATGCGATCCCTGGGAAGTCTAAAAACAAATCTAGACTTTGTCTTTGAGCACCAGAGATCAGGAACTACAGATACTTGCACAAAGCAGAATAAACAGTTCACAGCAACTGTTAGTGAGATGGATGATCTCTTAAAAAATTGTAGACATGGTATTGTAGATGTTGACTAGTTTTCTTTGTGTAACAAGTTTTTCAGTGTAATCACTTTCTGTGTTTACTTTTACAGTGTCATTGTTGCTTGTCTGTGTTTGCATTAGGAGTGTGAGCAGCTTCAGAAAAAGTATGCTGCCCAACAGGATGAACGCTTCCTCGAGCACACTCAGCATCAACACATCCTTTACCAGCAAGAGCAACAAATCCTCCACCAGCAAATCCAGGTACCTGAAGCTTTCAGAAAGTTGGTCAAGTCATAAAATGCAACTGCATAGCTTTAAGGCACTCATTGCAAACTATAAAATAAGACATATGAAGTGTATCCTGAACTACCGTAATTTCTGGACTACTGTATAGAGCGCAGGTCTATAAACTGCACACTGAATGTAGAAGACAAAAAAAATCCCAATTGAGCACATGTATAAGCCACACTTGTGTATAAACCATAAGTGTTCATGTTATAACAAGAGTGGCAGCGCACAGCTACTGAGAGATGTACAGCTGTTGTAGCTCAAGAATCAACCACCAGATGGTGTTTCATAGACTTTATTTTACTGTTCAACACACACAGACCGAGTGAACCCCACACGTTTTCATGTACCTCCCTCACTCATGGTTACTCTACTGAATGGCCTAACACATAATGAACACAAACTAGGCTGACAAGAACAGACTAATCACTAAAAGAACAACGCTAAACAGCTAACTAAAATGATTAACAATGAACATACATTTTACCCATAATCCCTCTCTTGAGGCCATGTGACTGACAGTCAACCACAATGAACCACAGTAAATGTTTCTTTCTGAACACTGACCGTAACACGGCTGGTAAAAAAATAAAATAAATACAGTAGCCTACCAGGAAGTCATGGATCGCTATCTTCAAGCTGATCTCCGCGGAGCAAAACTTGCTTTGTGAGACTCGCATGCGCTGCACATGCAGGGGACCCCCCTCCCAATTTTACTGGTTCTCTTTTTCTTTTCTTTTTTTTGTAGATGGCCTCCCTTCTCACCTTACAGCCATCCTCTTCACACCATTATATATATCTATATATCTATATATATATATATCTATATATCTCTCTCTCTNACCTTTATTTATACAGGTAGTCTCATTAAGTCACGAGGACCCACCCCCCAAGAGAGACATGTATTGGGCAGCTATGTGAGCACCCTGAGTGTGAGGAGGCTAAATGTTGTTGGTGACAGGAAGCTCGTTAGTCCGTCAAAAAAAAAAAATTCATCCATGAATTAGCTGCAGCATTGTATAAGCCACGGGGTTCAAAGTCTTTAAAAAAAGTTGTGTCTTGTAGACCGTAAAGTATGGTGTAGCCATTAGTACAGTTTGACCTTTAGCAATTTTCCAGATATGCAATTCTGCAATTAGGGTACATGCTCAAAGTAACCAAAGCACATTTATGAATTGATGCAAAAATACAGTAGTTCCTCGTTTATCACAGGGTTTAGGGAACCACGCCCCCTGAGATAAGTGAAAAACTGTGAAGTAGGGATACAGTCGTCCAAGTTCAAGTTTCACTCACAATCTCCCTCCTTCTGTGTAAATAAACAACATGTAATATGTTACAGTATTTAAATTTAAATTGTAGAGAAGTGCAGCAGGAAATCAAAGGGTTAACCCTTCATGCTGCTCTGCAGCACAGAGCAGAAATGTACTTCCTGAATTACACTGTAACAACGGAGCCTGAAGTTCTAAAATAATTAAAAATAACTTCAATCACTGTTGTATTTTGTGATTATGACGATTTTCCAATGTGACATACTTTGAATTTTAAGTTGGAAGACAAAAGTTGATCGGTGCATCTGGACAGCAAAGGGTTAACCCTTCACAAAGCCAAGACAGGAGGAATGTGGCAGAGAAGGAGCTCAGCTGATCAGCTGCAGGAGGGAGCTTCTCCTTGCGCCTGTGGGCTCCACACAGGTGCTAAATCATTTAAAATAATTTATTTTAAATAAACAATCCATGGCTCCTCCATCAATCAGCCAATTGTGTCATGTTCAGTCTTAAAAAAACGCGAAAGAACAAGTCTGCAAAAGTCGAACTGTATTTATTATTACGTTATGGTCGTCTGACTTTTTCATCCCAAACGTCTTTTCCATGGCCGTCACCATTATTGGCCCATTTTCAATCACTCCGACTGTTTCTATGGATAAACACTTCTGGGTACCGTAGTTGCAGCCATTCACAGATTTGTCCTAAAATATTTAATTGACCAACACATCACCCATCTGATTGATTGACTGGTCTTTATGACGTCGTAATGAGATGGGGCCGAGATGGTGTAGAGGCAGGGCAGCCGGCTCAGGACCAGAAGGTCTCGGGTTCAATCCCCGGTCACGGCATACCTCGTCGTGTCCCTGGGCAAGACACTTAACCCCGAGTTGCTCCCGGTAGGACAGGCAGTGCCTTGCAAGGCAGTCTACCGCTACCGGTGTATGAATGTGTGTATGAATGGGTGGATGGTTGGTGCTGTGAAGCGCTTTGGGGCCCCTCAAAGGGGGCTGGAAAGTGCTATATAAGTAAGCTCCATTTACCATAATGAGTACCTTTTTAATATTCAAGGATTCAATGTTCTTTATTTGTCTTTCCACCACATCTGGTACCTGTGGTGGAACAAAATTGTGTACACAGGGTCAGTTACATCCATCAACACATGTCGGTCCTGTGTATGTCCTGTACAGTACATATTGCAGATCTGACAATAAAGTTGACTTTGACTTTGACTTTGAAAAGTATTAAGCTCTAATGTATGAACTAAGAAAAATGTTGATAAAAATACACTAAGCACTATTAGCATAAAATAACATAACTATTGTGTACTGTAATGTGTTTGTGACGGGGTTCCTCTATGACTTGGACAAACAAAGATGACTGTCCATCGCCAGAGTTCACTTTTGTGGAATTTATTAGCTTTTCTTCAGGTGAACAAACATGTTAGGTGCAAAATATATACAAAAAGGATGTCCAAGGCAGGTTAAAAAAGACAAACAGTACCTTTGCGACAAGAGTCCATCACCTTCACTGTGACTTGGCTGGAGTCTAGCCACCGACTGACTGCCTGCAACGCACAGCCCTACTTTTAAAGCCACAGGCTCCGCCCACAGGAAGACCAATCAAGCAAAACAACTAAACAAATACTTCTGACTCAAATAAACTCTCAAAGGATACAAAAATAATACTAATAATAATAATGAAAGAAATACCGGTAAATAAACCTGTAATCAAAATACAATACTTTATAAAAAAAACACTCAATACGTTCTGATGACGTCACTACGTCATCACGTGACTCTTTCCTGGTACGCTCCAATCTGGAAACAATTCTTTTTCAAAACAACACAGGGGAAAATGTTTGGAACTGAGAACAGATCAGAATGTCTATATTAACTAACGCAGGAACACTGCGTGTGCACCCACGTTGACCGCGTCAGTTTTAAGCTGCAACAAAAAGTAAGTTAGCGAGTGTGTACGTGTGTGTGTGGGCGTGCTCACACGCTGGTACGGACTCATAATAATTAAGTCCCGGCTCGTGACGGCTCCTCCGTCACAGTGTTTTATGCCATTTTTCAGCAGCTGCATCACATCTTCACACCTGCTCACATTATTCACACATTACATTGAGTCATGACAAAGTAAATGATGGTTTTCATGTGTCATAGTTTGTTTTCATATGCAAGATTTGTCTCTTGACTCCGAACTATTTTTTCCATTAGAAGAAGGGTGGCTATGTTTTTCTTGTTGCTGCAGGCATTTGTGTACCTGACTACTGTTACTATCCTGAGACACAAACATCTTGTCTTGATCTGACTCACGGTCTGACAGCGAAGCACAAAGAGTGACAGTATGCAGCATTTTAAGCTGTTTTTAAACACTCTTTTTTTAATTTAAATATCATGGTGTCATCCTACATCTTTTAAACGGTGTAGACAGAATGGGATCAAAATGTATTATTGCATTTGTTCAGAGTTGAATAAAGCTGAGTTTGGCAGTGCATAGTCTCATAAAAACCCTCAGCTTTACCTCAGAAAAGCAGTTTATTCAGTCATTAAATCTAAATTATGTGCATGTTTTCTGTTGCTTTATAAAGATTACAAAGCAGCTTGGATGTGTGTTTTTCTAAGTCTGGTTGATTTTAGCTTTTACAGGTAGTCCCCGAATTACGAGCGCTCTGATCTACGAGGTTCCAGACTTACGAGCTGGCGAATTTTTGGAAAAAACGCAAAAAATACTGAGTTTTCATGTGTTTTTTCACCACAGTTAGTTAGCTAAACATATGGACACACGTTTCCGATCATTTTTATGCACTCATAAGCAGTTTTTTGATGAAAAACGAGTGTTTGTAGTCGCGCTAGCGAAACCGTTCCAATTTACGAGCGAAATTCCGGACTTACGAGAGACATGGCAACCGTTCCAAATTACGAGATTTCCGGTTTACGAGCGCCTCGTTGTAACGGATCTCGCTCGTAAATCGGGGACTACCTGTACTCTGTAAGTTTAGACCTTAGGTTAAGAGTTAAGTCTGCACAGACTACTGATGTGAATCTTTGCTTGAATCTTAAGATATATAAAAAAAAAACTTTTTTGGAGGAAGGACGAAAGTATCTACCGGTAATTTGAATGGAGAAGAATTTCTAAATTGTTGTAGATCCAAAACATAAAAAGCTGCGTAAACATGAACCTTGTTAAAAACAGCATTTGATTTGTTAGGTCTGTTTTTATTTTATTTTATTGTGCTTATAAAATACATTTTAGTGTATTAGAAACAAACACATAAATTGTGTCCAATTTATCTCTATACATGAATTTTATTGTCTGTCCAACAGATCTCACTTGTAAATGAGTCTTTGAGGCTCAGTGTGACATCTGTTTAAATAAAGGTTGAATGGATGAATGAAAAATCAACTGCAATTTTTTTTTTTATAAACACACAGTTAGCCAAGATTTTTGAGTGATTATCCAAAAATTTACTTTTTGGGAAGAGTCTGTAAATGTTTTTGGTGCTTTGTACCACCATGAAATTGAAAATAAATACTGTAAGTAAAATAATGAATTGTAGCCAGTTATATATATTAATTACATACAGTTGAAACCATAAGTTTGCGAATACTTGAATGTATAGACTTGAATATCACTGCCCTTTCTTACATCTACCTGCAGCTTCATAGTTCTGCTAAAGCGAGATGATTTCCAGCTAACGATCTGTCATCTATCAAATATTTGGAACTTAAATTAAATTGTAAAAAGAAAACAAAATGAAGGCGGCTTTCCATCCCATAAGATGACCAGAACGCTTCAGTGATTGATGTCAGCCATCTTTGTAAACAGTTTCTGCCGTTCTTTTATCTTAAATCTTTTAAAACTTCATTGAGCCAGTTTAATCACAGATCATTTCAGCTGGGGAGGCCTGGGCCTTCTATTTCAACACGTCGGTGTTTCAAACTGTACTTAAAGTCACATTTATGTGTTGATGCTTTGAGTGAAATGTTTTCTTTTCCTGCAGGGTCTGTCTTTAGGCCACGGAGAGAGCCAGCCCAGTCACTTAACCCACCAGCTCCAGAGGTGAACACACACACACACGTTACTCACCAGCTCTTGAACAGTGAACAATGAACTGGTGGTGCAGCGATATAGTGTTACACACCATCCTACCTCTCCTCTCTGTCCCGTCCTCCCTCAGGTTGCGTATCCAGCCCTCCAGCCCTCCTCCAACACATCCCAGCAACCACCTCTTCAGACAGCCCAATCAGAGTTCTCCGCCTGGTTCTGCAGGCGTCATGCAAGGGCACGGTTAGTAATAACACAACCGCACAACTTGCTTTGCTCCAACTGGTGTTGGTGCAGTGACTAAGCAAAAAATGTGGCTGTTGCTAATACCGTATTTTCTGGAATATAGGTCGCACCGGAATATAGGACGCTTTGGCCAATTATTGCCAACAAATTGGAAAAATCCATAAACGGGTCGTACCTAAAAATAGGTCGCACCTACGTCACGTCCTATAGCAGCGAACAGACCTGCATGTAACGGTATTTTAATTTTAGCAGGATAAACACCTAAAAAATATATTTGTTAGCTGACATTATTGTAAGAGCCATAAATAGGTCGCACCTAAATATAGGTCGCAGGGCATGCAAAATAGACAAAAAGCCGCAACCTATATTCCGGAAAATACGGTAATCAGATGACCAACACCTACCTCCGCCTTAAATGTCCAGTTCCATTTTAGCCTCACATCTCTTGTTCCTCAGTAGTTACCCCGTCTGTTATTCAACTGGATGCATTAAAGATCTAAAGATTCTTGATTATATTAATTTCAGTTTTTATTTTTCTGTGCATAAACATTGACGTGTTAATTATTTTAAATTGAAGAAAACATGAGAAGTTTTTCTTTGACTTTAACTGACTGGATGAAAATGTGCAAACAAGAAAACCAGGTGAGTAAATACTTTAAGACAGCAGGAACAGTTACTTGGGACTATGGCCTTGAAATAACAGTTTTTAATCAATGTTATTAATCTGGATCAAACATAATTATTGGACAAGTTGTGCAATACAAGTTTTTATTAGAAGAGTTCATGACTCACTTTGTGCCAAGCTTTGCTCGTGTTCACAGTAAACCTCTTGGGTTTTAATTCACCTGAGTGGAGAACTCTGTTGCGATATAGATGTTGTTGTGCAGAGGCCTTCACCTGTCCTTTCCTCCTGCAGGGGCGCAGTCATCAGTGCCGTACCAGCATGGCGCTCCTGCCATGTACCAGGCGCAAAGTGGCAGCCCACCTCCCACCAGCCTGCCTCGAGTCCCCATGCCAAACAATTCGCAAGCGGCGTCTGCTCGGCCCGCCGTCCCGTTGGCGCCGGGTGTACCCCAGCAGGTGACTGCAACAGCCAGTCAGACCTCATCAAACAGGAAATGAGGGCGTTTGCTGGTATTTTATGTGGTTTCTTGTTGGATGTGCAGGTGACCATACAGGTGCAGGAGGTGGAACTGGGAGGCGGGGTGCAGAGACCTGGCAACTTCCTGTCCACGCTGGGGACACACAGGGTCCTCGGGAAGCAGCTCAGCGCGGACAACGCCGAGATGCACAGGTGACCCCCTCCAACAAGCTGCCCATACGTCAACAACACCAACGGACATTTAAAGCAGCTTCTCCTTCCGCCTTATAATTTTCCCTCAACTTTGTCTCACAGGCGCGTCAGACGTGTGCATGCTGTTTCTTCTTTTATTACCAGGATATGTTGTTTATTGTTTATTGTGTGTTTTTGATGTTGATTTACTTTCTCAAAAAAATCAATTTAAATTTTGAGACTATGCTGTTGCTCGGACCAAAGTAGTTTTTTTATGTTTATTGTTTTAAAATATGAACATATGTGGGGTCAGATCTAAGAATAAGCACAGTGTCTGTTACCAGTTTTGAAAATTAAGGTAAACGGTTCATCATCATTACGACGATGCCACCTTCCACCAGTTCTCCACGTCTTTGTGTCTGGGTGAGTGTTTCTGATCAGAGTGAGGTGCATTAGGAGTACTCGTGACCTTTGTGACCCCGTCAGCTGTGTTTTACAGCCAGGTGTGTCTTCACTGAAAGACGAAATGTTTTTAAACCAATTTTGTGTTTCTACACGTCTCAGTGAAAACTTGATCTCTGGCCAGACTCGAGTGTTTGTTAGCTTGTGTTTTTTAGGTCGTTGAGAGATGAAATAACAGTGTAAACAGTTTCAGGATCTAACTGTGCCCTCCTTCCTTCCTCTTCAGTCGCAGCCTGGGCCGCTTCACATCCTGCTACGACCAAACGCAGTTCAACCCCCACCTCTTTTCCAGCGACGCTGCCACCCGGGGAGCCTCGGGGGTGGTCGGCTCCTACAACCCCTACATGCCGGGAACCTCGCTCATAGTCCCTGGCCTGGAGGGTTACCAAAGCGTGGGGAGCAGCTACGGGGCCCCCTCCGCTTTACAGCAGGCCCTGCTTTCCCCAACTCCTTTGGACTACCGCCCCCCACAGCAGCACGTCACCCCCACCCTGCAGGGCCTACTGTCTCCTCGCCACTCTTTAACAGGCCACGCTGACCCCAGGTTGCCCACCCAAGACTTGGCAGCCCTCTTGAAGAGACATAACCCCCGGCCATGTGCAGCGGCCCAAACGCCGCCCGGCGGCGCTCCACAAGAGTTTGGAGATATGCTGCTCCTCCGCCAGCTGAACCAAGGAGACGGCCTGGAGCCGCCTGTGCCCCAAGGTGGCTCTGGGGGGCAGCACTACCACCACCTCCTCCAAATCCGACCTCCAGAGGTTCCGCAGCAGCACGCGCCCCAGGTGCCGTGTCCTCCCTTACCCCACTCCGAGAGCATGGAAGAGGACGAGGTGCCAGCTGAATATCACCACCCTCATGAAGGTCTCCTGGCCAAAGCAGAAGGCCATGAGCTTCTGGGGCCCCCCCGTGGAGGAACCCCCCCATATAACTCCCCTACACACAGGCACGCTGGCTACGTTAGGAGTGCTTCAGCTGCC
>JBBPBX010005287.1:37320-58342 GCA_038048925.1 Garcialebias charrua
ATAAAAGAGCATTACACTGCTCCACCCCCCAACAAAAAGCTCCTCGTCCTCGAGGGAACAGCACAGTCTCGAAGGCAGGGAGGCAGCATAGTCTCCTTGGCCTCCTGGGGCTCTGAGGCAAAAGGAGGTGTAGGAACTGGAGGGGAAGACGGCTCCTGCTGAGAGTCCAACTTTGCAAGGGCAGGACTTAGCATGGGCGTAGCCAGGATTTTCTGAGGGGCTGTTCGTTTGAAGAAAAAGTGGACCTGGAAAGATCAACACGCCTCGGTGGTTCACTGGAAGCGCGTCGGGTTGCCACTCCAAACTTTCTCTCGACTTGGGTTCGATCCTCACTTGGTTGAACTCGAATCGTCGAAGTGGGCAATATTTCAACTTATTTTACGTTTGTCTTTTATTGGATAAAAAAAAAAAGTTTGTGTTAACCACAGGCATATTAAGTCTATGGTGTTAACCGGTTCGACAGTGGCGTCTCCATACCTTCTCTTTCCACCTCTCTCAACACAGAACTTGTGTTGTGCGGGAATTGTAGGCGGGACTTCATAGGCAAAGTGGGCGGTTCGTTCGAACCCCCCCTGGCTACGCGCATGCTTAGTACATGGCTTTCATGGGATGAGAATGTCCTCTATCCACCTTATTCCTGGTGCTTCTACTATAGAAATTAATATGTGCACAACTTCCAGTCTGACACCGGAAATAGCTATACATGTCCTTCTCAAAAAATGTGCATATTGTGATAAAGGTCATTATTTTCCATAATGTAATGATAAAAATGAAACTCATATATTTTAGATTCAATGCACACCAAATGAAATATTTCAGGTCTTTTATTGTCGATGATTTTGGCATACAGCTCATGAAAACCCAAAATTCATGTCTCAAAAAATTAGCATATTTCATCCGACCAATAAAAGAAAAGTGTTTTTAATACAAAAAAGTCAACCTTCAAATAATTATGTTCAGTTATGCACTCAATACTTGGTCGGGAATCCTTTTGCAGAAATGACTGCTTCAATGCGGCGTGGCATGGAGGCAATCAGCCTGTGGCACTGCTGAGGTGTTATGGAGGCCCAGGATGCTTCGATAGCGGCCTTAAGCTCATCCAGAGTGTTGGGTCTTGCGTCTCTCAACTTTCTCTTCACAATATCCCACAGATTCTCTATGGGGTTCAGGTCAGGAGAGTTGGCAGGCCAATTGAGCACAGTAATACCATGGTCAGTAAACCATTTACCAGTGGTTTTGGCACTGTGAGCAGGTGCCAGGTCGTGCTGAAAAATGAAATCTTCATCTCCATAAAGCTTTTCAGCAGATGGAAGCATGAAGTGCTCCAAAATCTCCTGATAGCTAGCTGCATTGACCCTGCCCTTGATAAAACACAGTGGACCAACACCAGCAGCTGACATGGCACCCCAGACCATCACTGACTGTGGGTACTTGACACTGGACTTCTGGCATTTTGGCATTTCCTTCTCCCCAGTCTTCCTCCAGACTCTGGCACCTTGATTTCCGAATGACATGCAAACTTTGCTTTCATCCGAAAAAAGTACTTTGGACCACTGAGCAACAGTCAAGTGCTGCTTCTCTGTAGCCCAGCTCAGGCGCTTCTGCCGCTGTTTCTGGTTAAAAAGTGGCTTGACCTGGGGAATGCGGCACCTGTAGCCCATTTCCTGCACACTGTGCAGGGTGGCTCTGGATGTTTCTACTCCAGACTCAGTCCACTGCTTCCGCAGGTCCCCCAAAGTCTGGAATTGACCCTTCTCCACAATCTTCTTCAGGGTCCGGTCACCTCTTCTCGTTGTGCAGTGTTTTCTGCCTCACTTTTCCCTTCCCACAGACTTCCCACTGAGGTGCCTTGATACAGCATCTAACTTACTCGTTCAGAAATTTATTTCTGTGTCTTACCCTCTTGCTTGAGGGTGTCAATGATGGCCTTCTGGACAACAGTCAGGTTGGTTAGTCTTACCCATGATTGCGATTTTGAGTAATGAACCAGGCTGGGAGTTTTTAAAAGCTTCAGGAATCTTTTGCAGGTGTTTCGAGTTAATTCGTTGACTCAGATGATTAGGTTAATAACTCGTTTAGAGAACCTTTTCATGATATGCTAATTTTTTGAGACATGAATTTGGGGTTTTCATGAGATGTATGCCCAAATCATTAGTATTAAAAGAATAAAAGACCTGAAATATTTCAGTTGGTGTGCAATGAATCTAAAATACAGTATATGAAGTTTCATTTTTATAATTACATTATGGAAAATAATGACCTTTATGCTGATTTTTGAGAAGGACCTGTAGTGGCGGAACACGGACAGAGGTTTATTTGCAAGTTATATGCACAGTTAGTTTAGCAGAGAAAAAGCTACAGGTAGTTCTCGACTTACGACGCCCTCGACTTACGACGTTCCGGACTTACGTCACATCTCGTTAATTTTTTATTTTTTTTATAAATAAATAAATGCACAGTACTGTACAGTTACCATGCACTTAGCCTATCCTAACACAGTTTTTAAAGATGGAGTGAGGTGAACGGTCTCCCTCCTCCCTAGCAGGCTCCATTCATATAAAGGGAGCTAGCTCTCTTTATGTGAAAGGGAGACAATTCAACTCACTCCTTCATCTTTAAAAACTGTGTTAGGATAGGCTAGTAACTGTACAATACTGTACATTTATTTATAAAAAATAAATTATATGTGATCCGACTTACGTTATTTTTGACTTACGAACGGCCCGTAGGTCCGGAACTCGTTCGTAAGTCTAGGACTACGTGTATTTGTTTTATATAACAAACGTAAAGTTTACTAAAAATGTCCAACCAGATTACATTCACCTGCTGCGCTATTCACGGCTGCACGAACAACCAGACCAAACTAAATCAGTGGCTACAACAGTTTGGAGCACAGACCCAAAACAAAAAACGTGTTCGTGTGAAAAGCAGTGTTTTCCATCGACTACCTACAGATGAAGATGTAAGAAGAATGTGTCTGAAAAATGTGAACTTGAAGAGACCACCCAAAACACTGAGCTCATTTCACTTTGTTGAAAAATGGCTGCCGGAGGAAAACCTGAATCCTACTGTGTGGTTGGACTACAATAAACCACCGAAGAGATGCCGGATCCTCAGAAGGATTGAAAATAGTGTGACAAGAATATCAGGTATTATTTCAAATGTATGGAGGGCACAGCTTTATAGCATTTGTTCGTCTTCGGTATTGTGATTTTCTCTGCAATTAAAATGTAATGTGTGTTGGCACTGACAGAAAAATAAAAAATACAGGTAGTCCCCTAGCCTGGCCCTCGCCTTCCTGCACAGCTCCGCTCAATTCTCATTTCCCTTCACTGCACAGTCTGGGATTTCTCCCTTAGACAACGATTTCTCTGGCCGATTTTTGACCGGACCAATCAGAGAACAGAAGGCGGAGTTTTTGGCCCCTAACCCACGCCCCCACCTGTCCCAGCGCAGCCAGCGAGCATTCGCATGTTCTCATTCAAAGCGATGCAAAGCGATGCAGGACTGTTTTATATGTGACACAAATGTATTAATTTCCCCTTCTTAATCCCTTATCTGGAGTTTTCTTTTGTTTTTTTGGCCAAAAGTCAAGTGATCGCTCGCTCCCTCCTCCTCCTCTCCCTCCGCTGATGAGGAAACGTCTCAGGTTGTCACGAGAATTAAACTCGGGTTTTACGTTGCTGCCCGAGTCCCATCAGATTTCCTGGTCTTCTGGTGTGTTGGACCAGCGATCCATGGTTTTATTTTATTTTATTAGAACGTTTTATTAACATATAAACACAGAATATGCAAAGGCAGCGAGAGAAAATTCAGCAGGAGGCGGAGCTGAAGTCAAGTTCAGCAGACCACGGGGGAGCAGCCATCAGCAGAGGCCACGCCTCCAGCAAGAATCGTTTCTCTATGGAGAAAGTCCAGACCCTAGTCCGAAGCGAAGTGAAGGACAAGGGTCTGGTTTTAACCAGGCTAGTAGTCCCCGAGTTACGACAGAGTTCCGTTCTACGTGACGTTGCAAGTCGAATTTCGTCGTAAGTCGGAAAATACGTCCAAACTGCACCTTATACGTACAATTCTGTATTTTATCAAGCACTTAGTCTATCCTAACAGTACCCTACATAATTATCAAAAAACATACATTTGGAGACATAATGAAGGGAAAAAAAGAGTTAATAACCTACTGGGAGCTGGTGAAGCCTTCCTCCGCCTGTTAGCATGTTAGCTCGGTGTTACTCCAACATCTGAGGCTGCCTGTAGTTCGCGCGGTCCAAACTGTTTACAGTAAGGCCTGTTAGCATGTTAGCTCCATACATTTGGAGCCATAATGAAGGGAAAAAATAGTTAACCTACTGGGAGCTGGTGAAGCCTTCCTCCGCCTGTTAGCTTGTATTTCCTCCAAGCTCTGCAGCTGCCTGTAGTTTTCCATTGCTTCGCGCGGTCCACAGCTTTACAGTAAGGCCTGTTGGCATGTTAGCTCGTTGTTCCTCCAAGCCCTGCAGCTGCCTGCAGTTTTCCATTGCTTCGCGCGGTCCACAGCTTTACAGGAAGGTCTATTAGCATGTTAGCTCGTCTCTCCTCATCGGTCTGCCGGTCCAAGGTCTGCAGGTCCGGCCCTCTGCCGTCAAGCTACTGCTGTCAAAACCGGAAGGAACTCTGAACTCGGTTTTCAAAATAAAAAATTTCAAAATATATATGTATTTATTTTTTTTATGGGAGATGCGTGACGTAACCGCAAAACGTCGTAAGTCGAGGACTACCTGTATTGTTGTTTCACGACACAGAAGTGTTTATGAATAATCCCTGAGGCATGAAAAATATATAAATTTTTAATTAATATAATTATTAGATTTGATAGTGTACCAATTTTCCCAAATTTTCTAGAGAGCTTAGGAGATGTTGCATACAAAGGATGGGGGGCTGTGGGTCCTCCCCAAGTACAGTAAATTTGATGGGAGGGTAAATGTTATAATGCTATGGGAAAACCCATAAATCTTTATGATTTTCTATATTTCTGCATAAATATGACCTAACATCATATTTTCACACGTCCTAAAAGTAGATAAAGAGAACTTAAAAGAGACAAATATTATCCTTGGAAATGTAGTTATTGAGGAAAATGACCCAATATTACATATTTGTAAATGAAAAAAGTATGTGAACCTTTGCTTTCACCCCACCCCCGTACCGCAACTAAAAGTTTCTGCTGATCAGCCTGCACTCCAGCTCGGAGGAACTTTAGCCCATTCCTCTGTACAAAACAACTTCAGCTCTGGGATGTTGGTGGGTTTCCTCCCATTACCTGCTCACTTCAGGTCCTTCCACAACATTTGGATTGGAGGTCAGGACTTTGACTTGGCTGTGTTAGGATGTGTGAGAGAAGAGCTCTATTCACACAAGGAGAGCTGTTGGTCAGATTATTTCGTGTGGTGCCAAGATCTCTAAAATAGTTGTTGAATTAAGTGTTTACTTGGTGTTCAAGTTAGGGCTGGGCGATGTATCGAATATACTCGATGTATAGTTTTTCAATTTACAATTGTTAAAATGGCTCTATGCAACCATTGAGTATATTAGACTTGAAAATCTGTGTAGTTCTTTTTGTCCCATTTGCGCCATCTGCAAGCGCAGCTCTTCCCCGCGGTCACGGCATACCTTGTTGTGTCCCTGCCTGGGCAAGACACTTAACTTCGAGTTGCTCCCGGTAGGACAGGCAGCACCTTGCAAGGCAGTCTACCGCTACCGGTGTATGAATGTGTGTATGAATGGGTGGATGGTTGGTACTGTGAAGCGCTTTGGGGCCCCTCAAAGGGGGCTGGAAAGCGCTAAGCTCCTATTACCATTTACCATTCCTTCGCCCTCACTGAATACAACCCAGCCCCTTACCGGTGCATGCTCCCCCAGCTTCCTTCTTCTCCTGGTGGGTTGGAGTTTAGCACAAGTAAACACAGGAGAGGATATCGAAAAGCAGCTTAGCAGCTGAACAAAAAGACAAGTAC
Organism: Garcialebias charrua; assembly: GCA_038048925.1. Classification (NCBI taxonomy): domain Eukaryota; kingdom Metazoa; phylum Chordata; class Actinopteri; order Cyprinodontiformes; family Rivulidae; genus Garcialebias; species Garcialebias charrua. The sequence goes on from JBBPBX010005287.1 coordinate 43,311, forward strand.
GTAATGGCTTGGAGATGGAGATGGTTGAAATTGTCAGAGCAGCAGAAAAACATTTTCTGTAGACACTGCCAAAAACAAGTCGACAATAGGTCAGTGTGACAATGCTTGATTTTGGACACACGACAGCACGTCAAAATACTGTTTCTCCAATGTTTATTGGTTCTCCTGCAGAAGACAATAAAATAAACACATCACTTTGTCTTCTGTTTTCTGCACTTCTGGCTCCTTCACAGTGCTTCTCCAGCAAAGTGAGCCTCACAATATAACAGTTATATTTATATGGTATGTCTCAGTTATATTTACCTTATTTCATTCAGGAGGTTTACAAAGCAGAAAAGTAATATTTTTCTTTTAGAGTAACAAAACATAACATTTTCTAAATATATAATTAAAAACAGTGCAATAAAAGAACAACAGCGCCATCTACTGGGCAGTCTAGAACAACAAAAAGACAACATTCAGTCATTACATGAACAAAAACAACAATTTCACATACCTGCAGAAGACAATAAAATAAACACATCACTTTGTCTTCTGTTTTCTGCACTTCTGGCTCCTACATGTGCAAAAATAAATGTTACCAAATGAAAAACGTGACAACACCCTTGCTATTACAGTCATTGTCCACCAGGGGGCACATCACACAATGTGGCACCAAAAAGAAAAGAGAGGGAAAATAAAATGCCTACAACCTTTATATTTGTGGTTAAAATTGAAAATAAGTGTTACTGTAATGTTTTAAAAGATATATCAAACAATATGATTAAAAGTGTACAACTTTAAAAGTAAAAATTTCAAGAAACATATAAAATATCATCAGAGAGCCTTCCACACTCCTTACCTTCACAGTGCTTCTCCAGCAAAGTGAGGGAAACGAAACACGGGAGGAGCCAAGTGCACACATCATTTCCTCCTTGATACATTTCAAAATAAAAGACCTCAATAAAATAAAATTCACAAACATGAATACAGTGGAGTAACTGATTATCTTAGAGTATATTTTTAACTCCGTTACACCCACCCCCACTGAATTTTATTGAAATTGAGCCACAGCTACACAAAGATTACACCAGATCTCATCAAATGAAACTCTGAAGGGTCTATTACCAAGAAAACCAACTGACAAAAGTATCCACATAGGATGCAGTGGACTGAGAGTAGCGCTTATACCTCAATCCAACCACTGGCAACAGGGTGCCCATATACACCCATCCCAAGACCCCAGATAGTGTGTAGTATTGCTCAAGACAAAAAGAACATAAAAAAAACATAACCAAGACCAAACAAAGCGGTCAGTGATAAATACAGGCTACAAAAAGGAAACTTCAGTTAGTGAAAGCTTGGAAAACGGACTTGCAAACAGTTCTAACATCAAAAGCATCTTGAACCACAGCTTGTTTAGACATTGTCTGTATTAACCTATTCACAGGTTTAACCACACGGCCAAATCTTGTTCTGATTTGAGAGGGGACACCAACAGAACCAACGTGGGTTTGTGAGGCTTGGTCAACATCATCACAGTGATGTACATTGGTCAGATCATTCAGAACAGGGTCTGACTGTGATACCTCACTAAAACTGTCAACAACATCAGTCACATTTTCAGGTTCGCCGGAAACGGATTGTTCACCATTTTGGGTCACAGGTAACACAATGGAGGAAGGATGGTCAGATGTCACACTCGCTATTTCAGAATCATCCCCTTGTGAAATGCTTGGCTCAGTCAGCTGTGTGACCCACTCCACTGTCTTGGAGTAAAACATGATGGGAAAGCAGGATTAAAAGCATCAGACCATTACGGTACCAATCAGACATTTTTTAATGCTGTGGTTGACTGTCCAGTCTGGATCGCTTTCAGTCCCTGGGAGAGGTCAGAGGTATTTTTGGAGTGCTTCTGAATTGTCCAGCCTGACACACAGATGAAGAAGGACCAGTGTAAAATCCTTCAAGAAAAACTTACCTTTAGAGACCAGTCTGATATTGATGGGAGCGCACTGGTTACAGAGATGGAAAACCTTCCAGAACTCCCTGATGCACAGATGACACCGTCGCCATTTGAACTTCTCACTTACCGGTACCTCTCTCAAAATGAGATCTGTGAGTTGTACCCAAATCTGTGGATTGCTCTACGGATAGCCTGTACTCTCCCTGTTACAGTCGCATCTGCAGAGAGAAGCTTTTCCAAGCTCAAACTTATAAAGAACTATTTGAGATCTTCTATGGCAGAAGAACGGATCAGTGCAGTGATTAATATTAACAAGGTTAGCAATCAGATTTCTTACAGTCATGTCATAAATTACTTGTACTTTGCAACCAGAAAAGCGAGGAAGCACAGGTTTTAAGATGTGATAAAAAGTTGATAAAAAGTTATTTTTGGTTAAGCTTTTGCAAATCGTTGCATGCATTTATATAGTTTTAAGAACTAATTATTCAACTACATTAATTTTTTTAACAATTTCACGTGGTCTAAAGTGATCGTTCATTTACATTATTTAAGTATTTTTCTTGATTTTTATTTTATTTTATTTTGTCTGTTTTGCACAATTTAATTTATTTTTATCCATGTAAGTTATTTTTATCTGTTGATCTTGCACTATACAAATTATTTTGAACATTAGTGTTTCAGTTCTTTTGAACCAAAAATAACAAAATAGATGCCACTTTTGCACTAAAATACATTGCATACTGGTGGGGTTTTTTTTTTCTTTCTTTTTTTGCCTTTGTTGATTTTAGTACCACTGGATTGCATGTGTCAAACTCGTAACCAAGTATGTGTCCCTCTACATCTTAGAGGGACACATAAAGAGAAGTCAAAGATCACAGTTGTGAAGTTCAATATTACTTTATCAGTCAAATCAAATCTATTTCTATGTTTTTAATGCAATTTTACTTAATCAAACATAAAATATTAAATTTTTAGAATGTTTGATTTCACCAGTTTATTCATAGGCAGTTTTTTTCAATGCATTCTGCCATGTCTGGCCTTTTGAGAACATTCATGAACTTGATGTGGTCCAAAATTAAAATAAGTTTGACACCCCTGCAATACTGAAGATTACATATACAGTTTACATTAAAAAGGGCTGTCAGAGTTGCAATACATTTTATCAGGTGGGAGAATAATAAAACAATCTGACCGTTGATTGCAATAATTCACATTATTAGTAGAAACAGAGGGCCCCCATCCAAATTTTGCTTAGGGCCCCAAAGAGGCTTGGGCCGGCCCTGATATTAGTACAGTATATGTGAGATTATAAGTAAAACGTAACGTAATTAGTGAACACTCTAAAGTGAATACAAGCCTGTAAGTAGAATAAATGAAGACATGCACACACCTTGTAAATGCATCAGAATGTGAAATTTAAAAACTTGTAAAAAGATATATAATAGAAATAAAAGATTGTAAAATCCAACAATATCTTATCGACCTGGAAGACTTGATGACGTGTCTATCTCTGCTGTCATCTGTGGATCTTAAGGACGCATATTTATTTGGATTTATGACAACTGGTTCCTGCTTTTTGGATTTGGCTGGTTCCTGGTCTAGCAACACAAATGGAAGACGTCGGCAGCAAAATCTGGACCTGGTCAGGCTGCCTGCCTTACATGATGGTTTGGTTCATGTCTCGAAAACCCAGACTTTTGGCTGAATGGATTAGATCTCTGGGATTTTCTAAAGCACGTTCCATTGGTGTGGTCATTTTAATATGGACATTTTGGAAGTGAGTGGACTGACACAGACTGAAGGTAGATGTCATTAAAGTTCTGCCTGTTCCCAAAACAATTGTGTTTATCTGACATTCGGCTCCCCGACTGGCCTTGATAGGCCATCTTATCTCAACACGCCTGAGAAGTTTTGTAAACTTGATGCTCTCACCCCTCCCAAACCTGCTACTGAGGAATTCCACTGACTTTTCAGAGAAGCACAGCTGAATAAACATTCTGTCATCATTTCAGGACTCTCGCCTCTGGCCGTCCTCGGCAGCACCCCCCCCCATGAGTGTGCACAGATCTATGAGCTGGCTGCTCAACCGCCTTTGAGTCCCCCCTGCCCTCTGCGTAATGTCGGCGTCACTATGTGCTTGTGTGCGAGACTTTTTTTCATTACCAAATTTTTTGACCGTCAAACAGAGGTCAAAAATGTGTTAGGAATTTTTTTTGTCTCCAAACCCTATTGTTTCATATTTCACTACTTTTATTGTCTATCCAACAGATCTCACTTGTAAATGAGTCTTCTAGGCTAAATGTGACATCTGTTTAAATAAAGGTTGAATGAATGAATGAAAAATGTTTGTACGCCTGCCTCCCGAGTCTGCCTGCTCAACTGGGTTCATTCCTGTCCTGACCTGCCTGAAACCCTGATAGCATGAACCCAGTAGGCAAACAGTTTTTGTCCAGACTATCTAAGGATTTCTCTCAGTCCTATGACACAGTCCGGAGGTATGTGAACTCGGCCATCTCCCATAATATGTGGGATAGGTGGGTGGCCACAAGAGACATGTTAAATAAACAAAATAGTCTTCCTGGACTAATTGACTCTCCGGGTATGGAGGACTTTCTGGACGAGGTGCTGGAGGAGGAGCAGTTGGTTGGAGCCGCTCCTCTAACCATATGCTGTCAGTCCCACTCCCCTACCAAAGCTTCACTCCCCTGTTTTTGAACCTGTCCCGGTCTCCCCAATTCTGTCACATGAGATCCTCGTAGCTGTAGCCCCTATGGTCGCCACCAGGCCTACCACAGTCCCCATAGTTTCTCCAATTCCTACAGCCTCTGTGTTACACATGCAATACGAGGATCCAGCCTGTCCAGAACCTGCAGTCACCACCAGTCCAGCTTGTCCAGCTTCAACCAGCCCACAACCTGAAGCCTCAGCCAGCCTAGAACCTGCAGTGGGGCCAGAGTCTCCTGAAACTGCAGGTCACCCAGAACCTGCAGTAGGGCCAGAAGCTACAGCCGGTCCACAGCCTGCAGTCGGGCCAGCGTCTGCTGAGGGGTCTACGTCTCTGCCTGAGGGTCCAACATCTGCTGAGGGGTCCACACCTTTGCTTGAGGTTCCAACATCCCCTGCTGATCCAGCCAGCCCAGAACCTGCAGTGAGGCCAGAGTCTACAGAAATTGCAGGTCACCCAGAACCTGCAATGGGGCCAGAAGCTACAGCTGGTCCACAGCCTGCAGCCGGTCCAGTGTCTGCGGAGGGAACCACGCCTCTGCCATAGGGTCCCGCGTCCCTTGCTGATCCAACTGCAGAAGATCCCGTCCCACCTGTGACCTCTGTCGAGGGCCTCCCAGCCACCCACCTGACCTGCCCTGGCCCATCGGACGGCCATTCACCTGACCTGCCCTGGGGGTGTCCTTGAGGGAGGGGTACTGTAGGGATGGCACCATCTAGTGGGCCTTCCCTTGTCTGCACTCCCTTGTGTTTCTGTTTTAATTGTCTGATTAATACCCCACTTGTCTCTGTCCTGGCTGTGCATTTAAACCCATCTGTTAGTCCTGTCAATTGTCGGTTCATCGTTGGATATTGCCTGTCTTGTCCTGCCTGTCTGTTGCCATCCTGAAGCCTTTTTGGCCCGAGCACCAAAGCACTGCAAAGGTGCTGTGAAGGCCTATTGTAATCGCTCTGTTCAGGCCCGACCTGCAATTTTTTCCGCCAAATGAATTGGCCTTTTGGGAGCCTTTACATATCCCAAAACTTGCCAAATTTGGAAGCTACATCAGGACTGGTGAAAATTTACGTATTTTGGAGTCATGGCAAAAATCGCAACAGAAACGGCTGAAGAGCGCCACCCAGACATTTTTTAATACCCTCCGCCATGGCCTTAGTTTGTCGTAGAATCATGAAATTTGGTACACTTGTCCAATTCACCAAGATGCAAAGAAAATCCTTTGGCACCAACATTGTACGATAAATGGAAGGCGACCATTTTGGAATGCTGTCCAAATTTTAACACCTTTTTTACGATTTACAGCCTCAGCATTTGAACGAACTCCTCCTAGGGATTTTACTGAATCGGTTTAAAACTTGGCCAGTTTCTTTATAAGGCATGGGGGACCAAAAGTTATCAAAACAATTTGTTTTGAAGCATGCTGAAGGGGCGGGACCAGACCTCAAAGTTGGACATCTTGTCATGAAAAACTAAACGCTAATAGCACCTACACTAAAACTGCCTAATACATCAAACCTTCAGTGATTGATCCACATCCAGTCCCTTGCAAGACTGAATGGTTAATTCATGACATCACTTAAGCCATGCCCCCTGACAACAGGAAGTGTCAAGTTTTATGTTGAACAATCCTGATTGGACCCCTGTTACATAATTAGCATGACAGTGTGTCCAGTGACCCAAGACATGTTGGTGTAACTTGCTTTCCAACCCTTACTGTTTTGGGTGGAGCAAGTAGACGTGGCGACATGGCGAAGTAAGACGTAACGCCGTCGCCATATGTTCGGTTTTAAAATCCACAGATTTGATCTGAGGAGTACCAAAATCAGTATGATCGATCATTGCCCACCCCTTGAACAGGAGTCCATGATAATTGTCCAATATCCTCCACAGCGCCCCCTAGAATAATTTAAAACCTCAGCCCCAAGCCATTTTTGGCCTGATAATTCTAAAACTCTGTGAACATCTGTATCTTTTCGGGACCTACGAAAAAGTCTCTTGGAGCCCTGGTCCAAAACCAAAGGAAGTTGGCCATTTTGGGTCAAAGGGTAATTTTCCAGCGTTTTGAATTACAGATTTTAACGAACTCCTCCTAGGGATTTGAAAGGATTGCCTTCAAACTTGGTTAATATGCCCTTAACACATTGGACAGTAAAATATATCAAAAGCTTGCGTTTCGTTAATGCAAAAGGGGCGTGGCCAGGCCTCAAAGTTGCGTTTCATGCCATAAATTTCAAAATGCAATAACTTCACAATGAAAGACCGAAATGCACCCAACTTGGCATGAGTCATCCCTGTTGGATGCCTGACGATTTTCTGTGGTCATGTTGTGATGTAATTGAAGCCCCGACCCCTCAGAAAAGGAAGTCACTTTTTTAACTTAGAATGCTCCCTCTCTGACACCCTTGAACTAATCAGGATGATCCTTTGTTAGAAAACATTTAACAGGTTGGTCTGACCTATTTTAAGGCCCTGTTTACACGGACACTGTGTGGGGGAAACGCAACTTTTGGGTATGTTAATTAGGTTGAAAGTTTTGCGTTGACATGGGCGAATTCTGTGGATACGACTCTCTCCCCCACCCCCCCGTACTCATGAATTTACTGTAGTTACCATGCTGGGCCTGTAGATGGCGCTGTGATCTTTGGAACCTTCACTACTGCGCATGCGCCACTGCTGCTTGAGGTAAACAAAGCACACGAGGCAGCCTGTTTTCCTCTCTGGCTAAAAGTTCAGCTACTACAAGTTGTTGTCAACAAGTTAACAAGTTAAAGCTGGAATTTGGATAAGAGTCAACAGATCTGACACCAAGTGGACCGCTTCATCTGCGCACCAGTTGCTGAGCAGAACCAGAACCGAGTCAACATGTCTGACTTTAGTCCGTGAGAATCAGCTGATTTACAGCAGCGCTACAAGGTAAACCATGTTCTTAATAATGTTTCCTTGTGTTTAGTTCGATCACAGAACAACCAACTGAGGTTTTATTTTTATTTTTTTCCTGCGAGGTCGAAGCTGTTCCACGAAGCGGACCGGCGGTTCGGATGTGGGTCCAGTTTCCACCAGGATGAAAACAACAGAGTCCAGTTCATTAAAGTTCGGTTAACGTGTTTTTAAAAGTGTTCAATTTAATTCTCAGTGTTTGTGACATGAGTTTGTGGTGTTGAATAAATAAATAAATTAAAAATCAACCTGGTGTCTTCATTTTCAACATGCAGCATGTTAGGCATGACGTAACGAGTCCAGATAGCTTCATTTAGCTCAGATAAATGTAAATATCTCCCACGCTAACATAAATACTGTTTATTATTGTTAAACTGTTAATATATAGCACATTTAGTATGTTATAGTGCAGCGTGACACGTGAAATGTCCGACTGCCTCGTTAACAGACAACTGGATCCAGGCAGCTGCTCTCTTCCAACACAGATGCAGGTAAGGTGTAGAATAATTAAATATGAGAATCAAAATATATTCCATCAGCTATAGTTCAGAAAGTGGTGCGTGTGTCCACTGTCCAGTCCACCGCCATTGTTAAAATGCCGGCTGTCTGCGCGTGCGTGCTGCGTGCATGTGTTCAAACAAAAGCTCCACGGGAGATGTTTACATTATCAACGGGGGGTCAGCGAAAAACTTCCACCTTGAGAGCAGGGTCAGAAAAGTATCGGTGTCATCGAGGGGGGCCAGCAGCGTCGTGTAGGCGATAAGCAAAGTCGCAAAGAGAAAGTAGCGGTTACACTCAAAATACGCGCCGTGTAAACTGGCCCTAAGTTACAAACAGTTTTTTGCTGGAGGATGTGGGCGTGGCGGCATGACAATCTCAGATGTGACGCCGGTGCCATACGTTTGGCTCTTCTACAGATTTGAACCGAGGTGCACCAAAATCGCAAAGATCGATCATTATCCACCACTTCAAGAGGCATCCATGATAAGTGGCCAATATTTTCCACAGCGCCCCCTAGATTATTATTACAGTTATATCTCACTGATACATTTTTCCGATCTGGATGAGATTTAAGTCAAAGTCAAGTCAAAAGTCAAAGTCAACTTTATTGTCAGAACTGCAATATGTACAGGACATACACAGGATTGAAATTGCGTTTCTCTCAGTCCCTCGGTGCAACAGTAACCATTTAAAACACTGAAACATTTAATAAACATAAGCATAAAATAGTAAAAGTGTAACACTGTCCCGAGTTTTTGCATTGTAGTATAAAAGTATGAAAATTTACACCAACACTAAAACACTAAAGAACACAACACTAAGCACTTAAGTTGCTTCATCACTGAGCACTTCTACACACATTTATATTGTGGTTTAACATATGACTCCAGTACTCCCCCTACATTATTCAAACTGTTATATCTCATTGATAGAGCATCTGATCTATTCCATATTTATTGTACCTCATCTGTGGGCACTTCTAAACACATTGGTATGTTGTTTAAAATTTCACTCTAGTGCACCCCCTACATCAGGGGTGTCAAACTCATTTTCACCAAGGGCCACATCAGCATAATGGCTGTCCTTGAAGGGCCAGATGTAACTTATAAATGTAACTAAATGTAATCGAATGTAATGTAAAATAAATGTAACTACCGTACTCCTTAATGTTGAATAATTCATTTATTATAACTTATTCAACTGACAATTACAGCTGCATAGAAAACATCTGTTTGCTTGTTGCTCTTACATAAATCATTTTAAATTTTGTCAGCTTATGAAAACCCACATAACTCCATTAATGAAGGATCAAACTGTCCAAGTAAATACCCTGATGCATGCTCAATAATCCAGGTAGAAAAATCTAAAGAAGCAAAGTCTGGTCCTCCATGATCATGTGAGCAGCTGGTTTTGGCTGTCATCAGCCAACTGGTTGATCCACTGTGAGAGGGTGCTATTTATAAGACTGAGCTGAATACAGCATCTTAGACTGAGGAAGTCTTTCGGACGAAAGACGAAATGTTTCTACATTTTTTTTGCTTGGTTTTGTTTTGTTTTTTGAATGTCCAGAGGACCAGACTTAGCTTTTTTAGATGTCCAAGTTAATAAAGAAAAATAACATAAAACTGAGCTGCAAAGAACATGTATGACACATGTAGCATTTTACAAAAAAAGGCTACATACAGCCTTGCATCCAACTGATGGTTTGATGATAACAATTTGTGTGCATACACACATAAGACTTGCAAACATTAAATAATTACAACAGCAGCTACACATAAATAATATGTAATCAACTAAAAATACCAAAATAAAGGTTGACTCAGTTCACAACTATATTACTCAAGTTTTTTGGTTACCGGTAGTCTTTGATCAGGAGATGCTGCCTGTCCTTGAACACACCAAGTGAATTCTCTCTCTACGATTGATCATGTTCTGAAAATGATAAACACAAAACAAAATGCAAGCACAATCATTAAATTGCACACAGTTTAAATGTTCTTCTTCTTTGTTGAATTACATTTTAATATATTTTAATTAAGTTTTCAAAAAAATGCTAACCTGACAAACAGGAAAGTGGACAAGATTGTCCTGTTTCACTTGCCACATCCATAAGTCCAATTTACGCTGGAAAGCCGTGATCGTGTCGGACATCTGCGTGATGACTTGTTTGCGTCCCTGCTCACAGACCTTCAGCATGCACTGTTTCAAAAACGCTCCATCTGAAAAAAACTTGGAAGCGTGGGCAATTTCTTCAGCCACAATGAAGCTAGCTTTCACTGCACCCTCGTTTTTGGCTGTGGGTTTCATGAACAAACTCTGTTGCGACCGCAGTTTGCCTTTTATGCTGGTGAAGATTCTCAGTCGTCCAGGACATGATAAAATCAAAAAAGGCGTTCAATACAGAACAACTGGACTTTATTTGTAACAAACAAGACGTTTCACTTCTCATCCGAGGAGCTTTATCAATTAAGTTAGGAGACAGTGAGAGGGAGAAGTTATAACAGGACAAGCCATTGACACGCACCAACATATGTAAATTGGAAACTAACACCCCCACATACTTGGGATAACACGTACCTGTGACCCATTCAAAGTTCAGTGTGTGAAAACAGAGCTTACAGAAAACACACACACATCCTACTGTATGTGAAATGACAAGTCACACTTCACACATTGATCGCAGGGACCTGTCAAAGTCTTTGTTAGTCTAATTCACAAACGAGGCTCCTCTGTTCTCATCAGGTGTGAGACGCCTGGGAACCAAACCCAGGGCCGCACCATAAGTTTTAGAAAGTTGAAATCTTAGACCTCCTCCTCTGTTTAACGATGGTTTCTCTCTTTTTACATAAATCGCCTCCTTCACACCCCTCTCAAACCACCTGTGCTCTCGGTCCAAAATATGTACATTCTGGTCCTCAAAAGAGTGTCCCTTGTCTGTGAGGTGGAGGTGAACAGCTGAGTTTTGTCCAGAGGAGGAGGCTCTCCTGTGTTGGGACATTCTTCTGTGGATGGGCTGTTTAGTTTCCCAATGTAACGGTCTGGACAGTCCTCGCTGCACTGGACTGCATAAACTACACCACTCTGTTTGTGTGTAGGTGTTTTGTCCTTAGGGTGGACCAGCCTCTGTCTGAGAGTCCTGCTGGGTTTGAAATGTACTGGGATGTTGTGTTTGTTGAAAATCCTTCTAAAATTCTCTGATAGTCCAGCAACATAAGGGATGACAATGTTTTTTCGTCTGTTCTCCTTTTTCTGTTCCTTATTGTGTTTTGAAAATTTCCTCGCTGACTTGACAAAAGCCCAGTTAGGATATCCACATGTTTGGAGAGATTTTTCAATGTGTTTCTGTTCCTTTTCCTTCCCTTCTGTCTTCGTGGGGATGTGATCGGCCCGATGCTGTAAAGTTCTGATGACAGAAAGTTTGTGTTGAGTTTGCCTTTTAATTCTTGGGCAATGTGTTGCTTTTCTTGAAGGCTAGCTTTAGCGTACTTAGCTCCGTGTTTGGTTTCAAAATGTCAACGCAGATTGTACTCTTTGACAACCGGCACCGCCTCGTAACACAAAAGACATACCGGTCTTTCTCCTTGAAGCACAAACAAGTATTCACCTTCCCATCTTTCTTGAAACTTCCGTTTGCATCAACTTTTCTCTTTCTGGACATTTTGGGATCATTATTTATATCTCAATTCCACTCATTGGCATAGATGTGGAAACACTGCTGCAGCTTCCGTAGTCGAAAGGCATTGTGGGGCTACCGTAGTGGAAAGGCATTGTGGGAAATGTAGTTTTTGGTCAAAACACGCTCGTATTTATTTTTAGACACTCAAACTTTTAAGCTAAGCTCTCGCGGGCTACATAAAATGACATGGCGGGCCACATCTGGCCCGCGGGCCTTGAGATTGACACATGTGCCCTACATTATTCCAACAGTTGTATAGCTGTGATCAGTGAGATATCATCCAATATGCACCACATTTATTGTATGTCATCAGTGAGCACTTCTGCACACATTTCTATTGTTATTTAACTTTTGACTCCAGTGCGCCCCCTAGATAATTCAAACTGTTATATGTCAATAATAGACCATCCGATCTTTTCTAGATTTATTTTGCGTTATCTGTGGCCACTTCTAAACACATTGATATGGTTGTTTAACATTTGACTCAAGTGCGCCCCTACGTTATACCAACAGTTACAGATTAGTGATAAATCAAACGATCTGCATCAGATTTATGGTGCTTCATCAGTGAACACTTTTATACACATTGGGATTGTTGTTGAAAATTTGACTCCAGTGCATCCCCTAGCTCAGTGGTACATAATCCCATCTGCACCAGATTTTTGTACTTGATCAATGAGTATTTCGAGAAAATTTGGTATTGTTGATTCATGACATCACTTAACCCCTGCCCAGTTACACAAGAAACTCAAGATTATTGGGTCACTTTTCCAGCTTCGTCCTGTGTAACATATAAGACTGAAACTGTATTTGCTAACTGTTCCTGGCAAACGGATGCAGGATAGGCACGAGAGCGTTCGAGGTGGCGACCGAGCGGACAAGCTGGAGCTCCCGTGGTTGCCACAATAAGGCCGGAGCGGTGCTTTGCTGCGAGGGCCTCAATGCTGCTTGCAGCTTTAATGTAAGTTTGCTGCCATGTCAGCTGTTTGATTTATTATTAAAGAGTAATTTATTTTTGTACCCCTGCCTCCCGAGTCTGCCTGCTCAACTGGGTTCATTCCTAACCTGACAATATGGAACAATGCTTTAATATTATGTAAAAACAAATTGTTATATATATATTTTTTTTAATAAATGTATTCATTTTAAAATACAATACCAACAATCCCATAAATGATAAGAATATAAAATGAAAGGTAGCATTAGGAAGAAACAATCTTATTATATCTGCCCCTTTTTTCAAAACATCAGGTCAATCAATAATTATCTACAAGCGTTTACATAATTGGGTTGATAAAAATATTAAATAAACCACTTGACAGTAATGGTTAATGGTATAACTATGAGTGTTTCATGATCAATAATGACATAGATATACCTCAAAGAATTTGAATTAAGTCTGTTCCTCATGGCTTACATTCCTTAAGCACAAACCATACAGCTAGACAAACTATACATTCATGACTCCATTTTAATTGAAGGAACTAATATAATGCTTAAGAAATTTACAAACCGTTTTATCAGAGATAAATATTAGATTGATACATCATCTACTCCCATATGTAAACATAGATGGACTTATTTAAATTAAAAACTGTGGAGTGCAATCTTCTTGCCTCATAAATATGTGCTTATTAATAGATCAATTTATTTAAGATTTTACATATATATTATCCAGTTAAAGATAATATTTGTCACTACTTTCCAAATGTCAGCAACAACTGTTCTTTTTTTGTCAGCGTGAGGGCAAAAGTATTTAATATATATATATATATATATATTAATGCTGGGAAAAGATTAAAAAATTTAATCTGATTAATCACACTCTGGGGACTGTGATTAATCAGATTAATCAGATTAATCACAATGCTTACCGGTAACTTTGTATGCTTGAAATGTATGTATGACGGTGTTCAATAAAATGTTGAAGAAAACGTTTTATTGTCTCAAACCAGTTTTTCATACTCTGCAAGGTTTAAAGAAGTAATGTTTCAAACAATTTATAACATGTAAACAATAGAGTAAGCCCACAATATACATATATAGAAAAACATTTTTTCTGCATTTCAATTGAACCTAAAGTCCACTTGTGTAACATATTTACAGTCACATTTATCGTAACGTACTCAACCTTCAACCAGTCACTTAGGCAGACTAACTTGTTAACATTTTCAGATGACAGAGCTAAACTTTTTTTCTGCATTTCAAATGAACCTAAAGTCCACTTGTGTAACATATTTACAGTCACATTTATTGTAACCTACCTCATCTGACACCTCCATTGTACGCAGAAGATGGCAGAGCGCAGGTAGCACAACAGAGCAAGACACGTACTTTTCCCCACCTAGGAGCTGTGTGATGTACCTAAAATGCAGACATAACACACCACAGTTAAATTACTGAATACTATTAATAAAAATCATGCAACTGATATTACATTTTTGATTATAGCCCTTGAACATGTCTATATAGTAGGATTAATCTATTATCATTTGTGTTAGATTCATTATTAAAATGTAGGAAGAAAAAAAACCTCACCTGCAAGGCTCCAGTAGATCTAGTTTTGCCAACTTGTCATATTCAGCTGGGGTTAAGTTGTGCTTTTGCTGGACCAGTGTTGCTCTCAGTGGATCTTTGTTGTGCTGAATCCATTTAATCATGTCCAGAGTTGAATTCCAGCTTCTCTGTTGTGGTTTTGTTAACTTTTGGACGGCTAAACTCCGCTAGCGTTGTCTGCCGATATAGCATTCTTGCTAATGTCAGCGAAAACATGCTTCGCCCGAAGATGGTATTTTAGGCTGGTTGTGCTTCGGTGAAAAGATAATTCATCGTTGCAATAGGTACATACCACCTTTGTTTTATCCACGCTTCCATCGGGGTTAAAAAAAAAAAATAATTTGCCACCAACCACACTTTTTGGACTATCCACGTTCATCTTTTAAATCACGTTTGTTTTCCAGGCCGAGTCTGTCGCTCCAGAAGTGACGTACGTGAGCTCATTTGCGCATGCGCATGTCAGTTACACGGGAGGCGAGCTGCTCTCTTCTTCTGCTGGCGGTTGGTTGGCAAACGACTTTAAGCGCATTACTGCCCCACTAGACTGAAAACAAGATTAATCTTCATTTTTATAATATTAACTGATTAATCATTTTACATTAATCTCATGAGTTAACGCTTTAACTTTCCCAGCATTAATATATATATATATATATATATATATATATATATATATATATATATATATATAT
>JBBPBX010005287.1:58393-72691 GCA_038048925.1 Garcialebias charrua
GAATATTTCCAGATGATATGAACGTAGGTAAGGTAGTTCCTCTTTTTAAGAATGGTGATGAATGTGTGTTCAATAATTATAGACCAATATCCTTGTTACCACAGTTTTCAAAAAATTTAGAAAAATTGTTTGATCCGATTGGATCAATTCATTGCTAAACAAAATATTCTAAGCAACAGTCAGTATGGGTTTAGAGCAAAAAACTCTACATCAATGGCTCTCATGGAATTAATAGAACAAATAACAATTGCTGTCGATCAAAAACAATATTGTGTAAGTATTTTTGTTGATTTAAAGAAAGCATTAGATACTATTGACTATATTATTCTCCATGAAAAATAGAATAAATATGGCATTAGAGGAACCGCATTACAGTGGGTATCTAATTATTTGAAAGATAGGAAACAGTTTGTACAAATAAATGATGTAAGATCTGACCTCCGTAATATCACATGTGGAGTTCCTCAAGGCTCTGTACCGGTACTTGGACCACAGTTATTTATTTTGTATGTGAACGACTTGGTAAATATGTCAGGACTCCTTAAATGTGTCATTTTTGCAGATGATACCACTTTTTTGGGGGTGTTATCATTGATGACAAACTGACATGGATACATAACACAAATTCTGTAAGAATAAAAATAGCTAAATCTATCGCAGTACAATAATATATAATAATGCAGCTTTAGGACTGATTCCCAGATGATTTTCACACTTGATGGGAACAGAGGAGCCTCATCTGTGAATTAGACTAACAAAGACCTTAAATAACCCCTACTGTTAAGGTGTGAGGTGTGATTTGTCAATCTACATAGGTATGTATGTATCTTATCTCAGCCTTTAAAACCTGATCCCCACTCTCTGCTCTTTGAATTGAGAAAGCTCCTCGTATGAAGAGTGAAACGTCGTCTGTTAAAAATAAAGTCCAGTTGTTTCTGCATTCAATGTTTTTTGATTTTTATCATGTCCTGGATGACTGAGAATCTTCACCAGCATTTATGGTTCCTGTTTTCCAGATCACATTGCAAATAGCACTCAGATACGAATCACATGGGTTGGCTTTTTTTTTTTTATTTAGTAACTAAATTTAAAAAATTTACAGCCAATCCATGTGATCCGTCTCGTGATCGGCACCATGCATGATCGGTATCATGATTGGCAGCAAAAAACCTGATCGGAGCATCCCTAAAAGTTATTTAATATACGGTTTATAATTTCACATTTTTTTATATATTTTTTTTTTTTTCAGTGGTATTAGATTTCCCATAGTCATATATCACTGTTTATTATATTTTATGCACAATAAACTACACAAAACCTCACAACCAAATCTGCAATCATTTTAGTCTGTGTGGTTGATCTTTAATTATGGGAAATAACACTTTTTTTTTATGAGACTGATAAATTTTTATGAGACTGATTAATTAAACTTTCAATATTTTGACCCCTTCCTCTACAGTTGACACCTTAGTATCACAAGCAGGTGCCACAATGAAGGTATCTAAATGGAAAGTGCCACCAGTTGGGCCCCTGTTCTCAGAGAAGGGGGAGTGTTCCCAGCAGGGCCAGATTAACACTTCGCTGTACCCTGGGCAACAATCTTCAAGGGCCCCATCATCACGACCCCAGAATCACCATAATCTGGCAATGACAGAATAAATTACCATAATATACAGTAAACTATCAAGTGTATTTTTATGTACAAAAATCCAAATGCTCATAGAACTATAAATGCTAAGGTGTCCTCTTATTGACACAAATCATTAAGACTGAGTTAAGTTGAGCGCACTTTGAACACCATATGACATATCATACCATACCATTTTATTTATAGAGCACTTAAAACAGCGACAAGGCCAACCAAAGGGCTGTACAAACAAACAAACAACAGGCAACACATAGGCAACATACAAAATGAAGTACAAACAATAGACTTAAAATTGTCGCAGATATTAAATATAACGACCAAACCCAGATCATCTGGTGTTGAAAGCAACAGAATAGTAATGGGTCTTTAAACGGGATTTGAAAACCGAGAGGGAGGGGGCCTGTCTGACGAGCAGAGGTAACTATAAATAAAGGTTGAATGAATGAATGAAAAAACTCGTTCCAAAGTCTTGGGCCTGTTACAGAGAAGGCCCTGTCACCTCTGGTCCGCTGACCTCAGAGCACAAGGTGGGACATATGGTAGCAAATCAGAGAGATCGGCGGGGGCGAGACTGTTCAGCGATTTGTAGACATACAGGAGAATTTTGAACTGGATTTGAAGATGTACCGGTAGCCAGTGCATGCATATGTACTGTACTTGTTTAGCAACGTGTTGGCCAATGGTGTCAGAAGTGGGGGCACACTAATGGGTGGAGGTGTCTGGGGGTCCTCCCCCAGAAAATTTTGAAGGAAGTAGATGCCATTTCCTGCATTCTGATATATTTTAACGGTTGTTTAACATCCAGTTTTACCTGTAACACTTGATTCAATAATTATTTTAGAGTTAATGGCACAACAAGAAGTAGACTGACCAACAGCTGATTCAATTAATTAAATATCATATATTCAAAGGTAACAATTTAATGCCCACATTAAAATTAAATGACTGTAACTTAGTTTACTTCAAATGCAACAAGATGATCAATGAATGTTTGCAACAAATGATTTACTGATTATAACAAAGATTCCTTCCAGAAACCTCCAAATATAAATCATAAAACCAGAATGACTTCTGCTCATTCTAAATTTGTCAAATGGCCTAAATCTCCTAAAGTGAAGGAGAATCATTTTTAAATCATAAATAAGATCTATCCTGTAGCCAGGTTTCTTTAAATATTTAAATTTGATGTTGATTTGTGTGTCTTCTGTAAATCAGAAGATGAATCCCTCGAGCAGTTTTCCCCATGTCAATACAAAGTCTTTGGTCAGACATCAGAAACTGGATTAATGTCAAACTTATCATTCCTTCTTTTGATGCTGATGCCATTTTACTTTATGTGGATAACTGAAGCTCAGCTTTCTCTGATGCCATAAATGTACTGTAGTCGTACTTATGTACTGTAGTCGTACTTATGTACTGTAGTCGTACTTATAAGAGGAGGGATAATAAGTCCTTCCTGTTAGGAACAATTTTAAGTCATACTAATCTTCATTATGTAGATTAAAAAAAACTGTTAGAATCATCTTACAACAGATACCAACTTATTGTTTTAATCAAAACAATAAGTTTCTTAAGAAAAAACCTGATGAGCTTGTCAGCAGGTAAGGAGCGTGTACCTTCGGGACAAATTGAGGTCATCAATTGGCCAGGTACTGACACGATGTCTGGGTTGATTGACAGGTCGCACAGTCTAGGGTCTGACTTTTAAAAAAGAGAGAGAGCTGCAGCAGCTGCTGGGAGGAGGCGGGGCTAGAAGCATAGCGTCTGTGCAGCGCAGAGCTCCAAGATGACCAGATATTTTGCTTGTGCCCTCACTGGTCTGGGACCCTAGAGATTGTGGGCCCCTGGGCACTATGGTTAATCCGGCCTTGGTTCCCAGTGGATTCTCATAGTTCAAACAAGAACCAGGATGATGTAAATCATAACAATTGTGAAAACACCAATGAACTAGTTATGCTAATCATCATTTGAACTAATAAATTTAAGAAATTTCTTGTCTGTAGTGCAGAGGAAATGAAGCCCTCTCTGCTTGCACTTCTTGCTGGGTATAAAATGAAATGCACAATACTAAAATCTTGACGAAAATTTCTTTAAAACTTTTCTTGGAAACAATTGTGCCAGGTTTTCTTTAATGTGTAAATATATTGCAAATGTATTTATTGCACTATTGATGGTTTGTGCATGGAAGAAATCTATTTTGTCAACAGGACTAATTATGTTTATAAGGACCAGCTTTTCTGTAATGAATCAACAGGTATCCAGGAGCAAACTGTGACATCCTACTTGTTATATGCAGTTGTGGTCTTTTTGACACTTGTTATAATATGTGGAAATCTTCTTGTAATCATCTCCATTGTCTACTTCAAACAGCTCCACACTCCAACAAATTACCTCCTCCTCTCTCTGGCTGTGGCTGATCTGCTTGTTGGAGCTTTAGTTTTGCCTTTCAGCACAATATTATCTCTAAGCTCGTGCTGGTATCTCAGTTATTTACTGTGCAAACTTAGAGGTCTCTTTGATCTGTTGCTGTGCGCATCATCTATTTTACACCTGTGCTTCATTTCTATTGACAGATATTACGCTGTCTGTGAGCCTCTAACATATGCAACTAAAATGAATGTGCGTGCCTCTGTGATCATGATTGTGCTAAGCTGGACTCCTGCTGCTCTGATTGGAATTGGTATTACATTTCGAGGGCTAAAAACGGACATTTCCAGCTGGAAGTGTGCTATATTTCAAACTACAAAGGAATCCAATATAGGACCTGTTTTTGCATTTTACATTCCAGCTATTATTATTTTAACCATCTACTTGAAGATTTTGGTGGTAGCAAAGAAGCAGGCACGCAGCATCCAGAACAACATAAAGTTAGGATCAGCTGTCAGTAAGATGGAGAGAAAGGCCAGCAAAACTCTAGCTTTAGTAGTGGGAGTGTTCCTCATTTGTTGGACTCCTTTCTTTGTCTCAAGTAGTTTATATCGTATGGAAAATTGCACAATACCTGTTATGGTTATTGAAGCTTTTAAGTGGCTTGGATGGTTCAATTCACTGCTTAATCCATTTGTCTATGCTTTCTTCTACAGGTGGTTCAGGTCAGCTTTTAAAATGATCATTTATGGTAAAATATTTAAAGGGGATTTTACAGATTCAAAGCTCTTGTGATTAATGATTTAATCTGCAATATGTCACAAATGCTGAACATCTTTCTTTTCTGTTAACTCGTTGTCTTCCATCTCTACATCCATATTATCAGTGCACTACGAATAAAGACATTCTTTGAATGCAATGACACTTTACAAATGTAAATTATCCATATACATGGTATTTTTCACCTTTTACCTCACATACAGTATGGTTGTGAGCTCTCATTCTGTTATCACACTGACACACCTCTAGGTGTTGCAATTTATTTTTAAAAAAAGGCCAAGAAATTCCAACAAAGATAAGTCAGATCCTCTAGATGTTTTTTTTTTTTTTAACATTTATGTTTTTTTCTATCTGAATTATTGAGCATGAATCAGGATAGCCAAGAAAATATTTGCATTGTCCTGGTTGTGACATTTGCAATTTTTTACTGTATGTACAAAAAACGAAGTACATATTTAACATGTATTTTTTTTAGCTATACATGTTTTAAAGGATAAATCTGAGAATTATTGTTAAATCATCATCAACAGGTTTTACAACCAAGGTTGTTTGTATAATGTTCATAAATGTCATATATGTACAGTGTATGCCGCAGTGGCCAGTGGGCCAATTGTGGATGTAGTGCTGTTCTTAAACTGTAAAGGATTTGTTTTGAAAACCTTTAGACCCATTGACCACTCACCACTAATGTGTAATGTGATGTGGCTGTTATAAAATGTTTATAAAAACTTGATTTCATAGCTTAAAAATGTAGAAAGTTTTGTAATCGGACCACTTTTTTCTGTAACTAAAGGCTGAAAAAATCTAACGTGTTGCTATGTCAAAATCCAGTACTACGATTAAAGTAATTTATCCAAATTACTGTGCGTTATTATTTTTTTGACATTTTCTCTAGTAATTTTATTTTATTTCCTCTATGCTTTTCGGGGTCGGGGAGTGACGTCTGGTCTATGGGACAATTCAGTCACGTTATCATCACCTGTGATGCCTGACGCCATGCTGCGACAGAAACGCAAACAGTGGAGTGAGGAGGAAGATACACATTTTATAGCTGGAAATACAGGAACTATTTTGAGTTTCTGTCAGCGAAGGATGACAATATCAAGGTTCGTTGTACCCTCTGTGATGGCGAAAAAGTGCTGTCTAGCTTCAAAAACATCACATCAAATCTGAAGAAACATTTGGAGTCGCTGCATGGAACAGTCAAACTGATGGAGCAAGCCCTACCAGGTAGTTTGACGCAGAGAGCTGCGACAGGAGGTCCCCACCACCCAAAGAACAAAAGCTTGACATTGGTGTAAAATCAGTAATTGTCAAAGTCAAAGTCAAAGTCAACTTTATTGTCAGATCTGCAATATGTACTGTACAGGACATACACAGGACCGAAATTGCGTTTGGGGGAGAGTTTTAAAAAAAGTTGGTCAGATGGTATGTAGTAGAAGAAATATTGCCCTTCAAAATGGTTGACTTGCCTTTGTTCTATTTCATATAGGCTCCGACCTTTAGGCCCTCGCTAGTGGATAATTCCCTCCGCGTTCAGCGCGCACTGAAAACTTTAGTCCACGCCCACCTGCTATGGGTGGGCCTACCGGTCGTATAACATAGGGTGAGACCGGACAATCAGTTCCCGTTTTCATTCAGCCATTGAGCACTGAAGACCTCAAAGAAGAAAAGAAGTTGTCCAGCACCAGGGTGTGTCTGTCCTGCCAGGACGGCTACTTAATGAGTTTCGACTGGCACGAGATTTGTGAAGGATACCTGGGTCCCCGCCACGCCAAGCTCGCCAGTTCCTTCCATCTCTGAAGCCTCCTCCCGCTCGAGGAGCAGGTGAGACGTGCTTAAGGCTATCAGTGATGACAAGTGGCAACTGGCAGAGGAGACATCGCTGGACGACGCCATCGCCTTTTTTAATAGGTCGAGCGAATCGGACGGTTCACCCAATTGCGGTGATGAAGGTAGCAACCCCGTTGCTCCCTCCCTCCTGGAGAGCATGTTGTTAGAAGAGGGGCGGCAGAGCGGACGCTCGATGCCTGTGGCTTTTCCTAGATCAGCGACCACCATGCTCCCGACCATTGGCGCCCTCCTACAGGAGCTGCCCGCCATTATTCAGGAGGCTACGGACACAAAGGGCCTTTTTGTCCCTCTCCTCCCCCCGCCCCAATCAGATGATCTGGCGGAAAGGTTTGGCTCCACCGCGGCCCGACGCCCTGATCCCATCTGGCCTTGTTTCCCAGCTGTGACGGCACACTGGAACGACGCTGCAGCCGGGCCCGCCAAATTAAAAGCTCCAGTCTCCACCTTTGCCCCCATTACCAGAGTGGGGTTTTACCAAGCGAGTTTTTCCTCAGTGCCCCACCCTGGAGCCAAGCCTCACGGAGGTGTTTGGGGCAAAAGCTTCCAGAATGGACCAGAAACCAGTGCCTCCTGGGAAGCATGACCAGACTGTGATCCAGCTCTCGAACAGAGCCCACCAGTGTTCATTCCAGGCAGCGGTAGCGAATAACAATATCGCCCTGCTCGCCTACCTCATCTCAATGAGACTGGAGGAGACAGACTTGCCGGAGGAGACGAAAATATCTCTCTGTAAGGCTTCTGACGTCATCCTCAACCTCTGCGCAGCAGCCACAATCTGTCTGTCCTGCACCACAGCCTGGATGACGATGATCCAGAGGACAACCTGGCTCCGCCTTGCTCCATCCTTGCCGGAGAGGTTGCAGAGAGACCTGCTGGAGGGCCCAGTCATACCGGATACGCTGTTCTGGGCAAACTTCAGGACACTGTTGGAGAAGTCGAAAAAGAGCGAGGTGGTTTCTGAGAAAGTCCGTCACCTGATGACGTCACAATCCTCCCCCCGTCGCCCTGCTGGTTGGAGAGACCATTGTGGCCAGCGACAGCAGAAACAGTGCTCCACAGCTGCAGCAGCAGCTCCCTGCTCTGCTCCACACACACACACACACACACACACACACCCCAGCAGAGAACAGCCACATTCAGCATGTCAGCCAGGAGCGGCTCAACGCTTTTCCAGGGGCCGCCAGCAGACACAGCCCTGGACCAGTCAACATCAGGGCCCGCGGCGGAGGCAGTCCAAGAAATGACTCCTTGGGGGGAATGTGTGTGTAAAAGATGTGTGTTTTGAAATAAAACATAAACATCTCTTAGAGAGCAGATCCTCACCTGCTTCCAGCCTGCTTGTCAGTCCACCTGACCTCACAGCTGCCTCTCTGTGTCACACATTCCCCACAAATGATGAGCCGGCTTCCTATAAGCAGTTGTTTACGAAACGCTGTAGCTCAAAAAATGTTGCAAAGCATCCCTTTTTCATGTCAGTTGAATCTGATGCTGCTCAACAGATCGAGCTCTGTGAAATCCCCCGCTCTCTGTCAAAACCGGTGTTACATCCCGCTGCTTCTGCTCATTCACAGCACAGCAGGAATAAATGTTTCAAACCACACTGTCAACACCAGCCTCCTCTGACATGACGTGTCACCCACATAAGTGCCACCGTCCCTCCTCAGCACGTGCCAGCTCACCCCAGTTCTGGCGTGAGCTTGCACCCTGAGCGCAGCAGGAGGAAGTGTGTCACACAACATGANTGAACGCAGCAGGAGAAAGTATGTCACACAACATGAGCACGAGCCCCCTCTAAAGCGGCGTGCCACTCACAGAAGCGGCAACGCCCCTCCTCAGTGCACGCGCTCTCACAGGTCCTGATGTGAGCTCACATCCTGAGCACAGCACAGGGGCGTTCAAACAGCCCTTTCAATTTGGGGCCCCCTTGGGTTACACCGAGTCGGGTAACGGTGGCAGGGGCCTTGAAATGGTTAACGTCCATGACATCCATGGCACGACAGAGTCATGCACGTCCACTCTCCGAGCGTCACACAGAGTGGCAGCGAGTCTGTTCATTGTCACACCTGTCATCTGCTCTGCCCCTCACCTCTGGAACGCTCTACCGCCAGACCTTCGAAACACCACCTCCCTTTCTCTGTTCAAGACAGCCCTGAAAACACATCTCTTTAGACTAGCTTATCATTAACTTTACTAAATGTATTTTTATTATTTTGCATTTTATAATCTTTATGTATTTTACATTTCAGTTTGTCACTGATAATGTTTGAACTGTATTGGTTTGTTAAGTGTCCTTGGGTGTCCTGAAAGGCACTTTCAAATAAAATGATTATCATATTATTATTATTATTATTATTGGACAAATGGATGAACGAACTAATAACCAGAGGCTATACGCTACAGTTGTAGCTCGTCCCCCTCCTTTCAGAGGGATTTTGGAGACAGTTCTGTCATCTCCAGAACAAAGCTCCTCCCACCTGTCAGAAATTCAGGAACTCTTAACGAAAGATGTAATTTCCAGAGTCTCGGACGGGGAGGAAAACACAGGTTTTTATTCCCGTTATTTTTTAGTGCCCAAAAAGAAAGGAGGGATGAGACCCATCCTCGATTTGTCTATGTTCAACAAATCGATTATGAAGAGACAATTTCACATGATGACGATCAAGCAGCTGCTGAAAAACGTTCACCAGAATGACTGCTTCACATCCCTGGACCTCCGGGATGCATATTTCCATATTTCCATCATTCCGAAACACAGGAAGTTTCTGCATTTCGCCTTCCAGGGGGTCCCGTATGGGCCGTATCGGTACAACAGAATGCCTTTTGGCTACTCCCTGGCTCCACACACATTTTCAAAATGTGTGGAGATGGCCATCCAGCCGTTACGCACGGCAGGAATGAGAATTTTGTTTTATCTGGAAGACCTGCTCCTGTTAGCCAGGTCCAGGGAGGAAGCAACCACACAGACCAGAGTTTTAGCAGAACATCTGTTAAACCTGGGTTTCTCTGTGAACTGGGACAAGAGCTCTTTTCTCCCCTCCCAGATCATTGTTTATCTGGGAGTGGAGCTGAACTCATGCACAATAAGAGCTAGGCTGTAATAGCAGAGAGCCGACGATTTGACAGCTCAGCCGCGTCAAACCCGGCAGAGTGGTGACAGCTCTGACCATCATGCACCTCCTGCGAATGATGTCAGCGACCCACGTCATCGTGAGGCTCAGCTTACTCCATATGAGACAGACCCAACGGTGGTTTGCTTGCCTGCGCATAGATCCTATGCGCCAGAAGCGGCAGATGATCTCGGTTCCCCCTCCGTGGGAACTGATCTACGTCACTGGGGAAATCCCTTCATCCTGTCGGAGGGAGTTCCTATCAGCAAACCCACATCACACGTCCCAGTGTTCACGGACACGTCACTAGCGGGCTTGGGCGGTACCTGTCTGTCTCAGACGGTGGGAGCACAGTGGACAGACATACACATTATCACATAAATGTGCTCAAGCTGCTCACAGTGTTAAAAGTGTTACAACATTTTGCATCGCTGCTGGAGAATCAACATGTACTGATTCACACCGACAACAAGGTGGCAGCAACGTATATCAACCGCCAGGGCGTCGTCCGTTCAGCTCAGCTGCTACGTATTGCGAGACAGCTGCTACCCATGGTGCATCAACACCTAATCTCGATCAGAGTGATGTACATCCCCGGTGTCCTGAACATAGGGGCGGACATAATGTTGAGAGGCGGCCCTCGCCACGGGGAATGGACTCTCCACCCTGATCTGGTCTCTCAGATCTGGACCAGATTCGGTCGGGCAGTGGTGGATCTGTTCGCTACATGAGAAAACGTGCAGTGTCGGCTATGGTTCTCACTGGGCCCACGAGACAACCCCCCCTGGAAGTGGACGCTTTTGCGCACAGCCCATGGCCCAAAAAGCTCCTGTACATGTACAGTTCCGTTCATCCCACGCGTCCTGGACCGAGTCCGGGCGGAGGGGTTGTCAGTCATTCTGGTGGTTCCAGAGCGGAAAAGCGTTTCATGGTTCCCAAACCTGCAGCAGCTGGTATTTGACCTACAGTGGAAGCTCCCGTGGAGGAAGGATGCGTTCCTCAAGGCGGGAGGAGCGATCCTACACTACCCGGAAATAGGACAGCACCTTTGGGCCTGGATTCTGAACGGATCCATTTAGTGAACATGGACCTTGCACCATATGTGGTACGAACGATCCAAGATGCACGAGCTGCGTCTACCACAGCGCTTTATGCATCAAAATGGACAGCTTTTCAGTGTTGGTGTGCAGAGAAAGGAGTGGAAGCCACTTCATGTCAGATTTGTTGCATGCTATCTTTTTTGCAGCAACTGATTGACAGAAATTTAGCTTTCAGCACAATAAAAACTTATGCTACAGCTATCTCTTCCTGTTACAAAGGTTTCGGTGACAGAACAGCCTTTAATCACCCGCTGATGAAGCGTTTTCTGAAAGGTGTGCAGTGGCAAAGGCCCATGAAATGCCCACTCGCTCCTCAGTGGGGTTTAACGTTAATTTTACGCACCTTGATTAAGGTTCCGTTTGAACCTTTAAGCGAAGTGTCACTTAAATTTCTGTCTTTAAAAACTGCTGTTTTGCTCACTCTGACGTCTGCAAAGAGGGTGAATGACTTGTCTGTGCTCTCTCTTGCTCCCTCATGTTTGAGGATTCAGTCTGACGGCAGCTCAGCCACGTTGCACCGCTCTCAGCGCCTGTTTGTGCATTACAGAGACAGCTCAGCAGGACGCTCCTTGTCCACTCAGCGTCTTTCTCACTGGTTGTGTGAGGCCATTTCACAGGCTTACAGAGTTTCGGGAACAGAACCTCCAGAGAACCTTTGTGTGCATTCCATCCATCCATCCATTTTCGTATGCTTATCCGAGGTCGGGTCGCGGGGGTAGCAGCCTAAGTAGGGAGGCCTAGACATCCCTCTCCCCAGCCACTTGGAGCAGCTCCTTTGGGGGAATCCCAAGGCGTTCCCAGGCCAGCCGAGAAACATAGTCCCTCCAGCGTGTCCTGGGTCTTCCTCTGGGTCTCCTCCCGGTGGGACATGCCCGGAACACCTCACCAGGGAGGCGTCCAGGAGGCATCCTAACCAGATGCCCGAGCCACCTCAACTGGCTCCTCTCGATGTGGAGAAGCAGCGGCTCTACTCCGAGTCCCTCCCGGATGACTGAGCTTCTCACCCTATCTCTAAGGGAGAGTCCAGACACCCTGCGGAGAAAACTCATTTCAGCCGCTTGTATCCGAGATCTCGTTCTTTCGGTCACAACCCAAAGCTCATGACCATAGATGAGGGTGGGAACGTAGATCGATCGGTAAATTGAGAGCTTTGCCTTTTGACTCAGCTCTCTCTTCACCACGACAGACCGGTACAGCGCCCGCTTCACTGCGGATGCTGCACCTATCCGCCTATCGATCTCACGCTCCAGTTTTCCCTCATTCGTGAACAAGACCCCGAGATACTTAAACTCCTCCACTTGGGGCAGGACCTCCTCCCCGACCCGGAGAGGGCATGCTACCCTTTTCCGGCTCAAGACCATGGCCTCGGATTTGGAGGAACTGATCCTCATCCCGGCCGTATCACACTCGGCTGCAAACCGCTCCAGCGAAAGCTGTAGATCACGATCTGATGAAGCCAATAGGACCACATCATCTGCAAAAAACAGAGAAGCGATTCTAAGGCCACCAAAACGGATCCTCTCAACACCTTGGCTGCGCCTAGAAATTCTGTCCATAAAAGTTATGAACAGAATCGGTGACAAAGGGCAACCTTGGCGGAGTCCAACTCTCACTGGAAACAAGCCTGATTTACATTCCACGAGGGCTATCTCTTCTTTGTAAGGATAGCTCCCTCTGTTGGTCTGTCTCCCTCCTTACATCTTGTGTCTGTCAGCTCTGCGTCTCTGGTCTGCGTCTCAGGTGTTTGTGTTTGTAGTTAATTAAGATGCATATATTAGTCAGCATTCATGTGTGTCTCATTGTCGGGTCATTGTCCCTGTTCCCTGGTGTGTCGTATCCCAGCTCCTTGGTCTTGTGAGTACATCTCGTCTGTATGTTTAGTGTTAGTATTCCAGCCACAGTTAGAGCATCCGTATTAGGTTTTGTTTTGTACTGCGACATCAGTGTTTTGATTTTGTCTTATTAAAGTGTTTTTGATTTTACTCGTGCCTCTGAGAGTCTGCCTGTCTGTACCACGGGGCTCATCCCTCAGCCCCACACTGTGCTGTGACAGAAATGACCCGACCATTTCTGAGTCCCGCAGATAGGTAATTCAGACTTACTCAGAGGCAGAAGATATCTACGTCAGCTCTGAGGGAAGCTGCAGTCATCTGAGTTGGCGGTTTTCATTTGGAACCCGCTTGGAGCCGCCATAGACCCGGGCTGGAACAGTTCCCGTCTCCACTGCTGGTTGCAGAGCGAGCGAGGAGGAAATACGGTGACAGCCGCTCCAACCAGTTTACTTCCTTCACTCCTGCGTGTTCCGTTTCGCTATGGTGTATGTCCAAGGACAATTTGGACCCGGAAGAACTCTTGCCCGTTCCAGCTCCAGAAACACGGCGCCGCCGGATGGGGTGCCGCCGGAGGGGGCGACGACCGGCGAAGACAAACATTTCCGGGTTTGAGCCCGTTCTCCCCCTTGTTTTTCCCACGCTGTCAGAAAAGCTGGGGAGGATTTCGAAGGGGGCGGGGTACCCGCACCCGTGCTCCATGACATCTGCAGGAGACACAGAGATTCCTGCACGACACACAGCCGAGAGCAGACTTCCTCACAAGACTCCTACACGGAAGGAGGAGTGTTCAAGCTCCCGCTCTGAAGAGGAGCTGTCTTATCACACGTCGACCACAGGGGTCGCTACACCTGCAGGACTCTCGCAGGAAGAGTCTACAGGACACACAGATAGAGAGTGTTTGAGCTCTCGCTTTGCTGAGGAGTGGACAGATCCCACCTCGACCACAGGGGTCACTGTGGGACAGAGATCTGAGGCCACTCTCACTCTACAGCAGACAAACAGACTGTTTTATGCTGCTGTCAATAACCCGGATCCTCATTGTAAATTTAAGACTTACTCCATTATCAGTGGTGGACCTCCGACCGCTAGGGAGCGCTAAAGCGCCAATCCGCTTATAGCGGACCTAAACTATTTGTTAGCTTTACAGCGGATTGACTAACTTTTATAATTCATAAGCGGATTTGTGCTATTTTTATTTAAAATGCAGTACCGCTAATAACTAATTATCTATCAGTAAAAACGAAAAAACTTATTTACGAGCTCGGACGACTGCTAACAGACTATATCCTGTCAGCGCCGGATGTGGTCCGTGACAAAAAAGCGTCCCCCTCAGTCTCTTGGTGTGTGCTCTCTCTCTAGCAGTTAGCAGCCAGTGTGTTACTCTGCAGCCTTATTGCTTGTTTTCGAAGAGTCAGACGAAGACTTTTTAACATGGAGGGTGAACTTGTGGATGTTTCTCAGCGGCCTACGCGACGCGTCTGGATTTTAAAAAGAAGTTCGCCATTAGCACTCTTCAAAATGGCGTCCGCGACGGCCACAGAAGCCAGGATTTTACAACAAAACACGGTAAAACAATTATTTCTTTGCTGAGAAAAAATATATTTCATAGC
>JBBPBX010005288.1:0-27488 GCA_038048925.1 Garcialebias charrua
TACTACTTACTACTTGTATTACTATTCCTACTTCACGGTTTTTCACTATCGCGGGGGCACTAAGAGAGGAAACTCCCACGATAAACAAGGGAATACTGTATAGTAGAGGCGTCATTTCTAACCCGGGCCTGTGCCCGATCCAAAATTCGGACAAGGCCGGGCCAAAATAATGTGTTGGATGGGTAGGCTCTGTCGGTGTCGGGCTTTTGATTGCGTCAGCGGATGTGCATGGCTGACGACCCAATATGGATCACCAGCCGCGTGCAGCCGACCACACACTGACCGGCTGGTTGAAAGAGGTAAAAATTCCCTTTTGCTTCAGATGGATCCCTGCCAGCCATGCGCGTAGCCAGGGGGGGTTCGTTGGGTTCGAACGAACCGCCCACTTTGCCTATGAAGTCCCGCCTATAACTCCCGCACAACACAAGTTCTGTGTTAAGAGATGGAAAAGGTGGAAAACAAGGTATGGAGATGCCGCTAATGTCGAACCGGTTAACACCATAGACTTAATATGCCTGTGGCTAACACAAACTCCTTTTTTTTTTTTACAATAAAAGACAAACGTAAAATAAGTTCAACCAAGTGAGGATCAAACCCAAGTCGAGATAAAGTTTGGAGTGGCAACCCGACGCACTTCCAGTGAACCACCGAGGTGTGTTGCTCTTTTCAGGTCCACTTTTCCTTTAAAGTCCATGACCCACCATGTTTTCAAATTGCATCGCCATTAATATTTATTAGTTTATTTAAAAATAATACAGGAGCGTTTATTTATATTGTAGAGAAATAATGCAAAATGTGTTATTTCATGATTTATAGCAGATTTTAGCAGAAGCTCCGGGAAGATCTGCCCCTCTCCAAATATGGGCATTCACATCACTAAAGATTCCGCCTTGGAGTTACAGGCGGAGTTTTAATAAGCCTTCATCAACTTCCATGACCGCTGCTCTAAGAGAGGAAAAAAAAAGAGAAGCGGTCGCTCACTGATGTCTGTCATATTCTGAGCAGCATCCACGTAGACATACTAGTTTAATTCGCTTGATCGCGACAAATTCATTCATTTCCGCATCGCCTTTTTATTCTCTCCCCTGACCAGACAGGTCGGGAGTAGAAAGGCAGCCGCAGCGCGGAGCTCTGAGCGCGCGGGCTTCCCCGTGCTCTCCCGTGCTCTCTGTGCTTCCCCGTGCTCCAGCAACAAGGCTGGGACAGAACCGAGCCCCGGCACGAACTTCAAAGCTGACGCAGCGGAACGGGGAGCCAGGGAGAAGCCGCGCGGCTCGCTCCTCTCTGGGCAGAGGAGAGGAGAGCAGCCAGCAACAGTCGCAGCGGTGTTATATCTTATTAAAAAGGTCTATAAAATAAATAAAAAATAAAAGCAGACCACTGGTCCAGTTGTACACAAAAATGCACCAGGAAATATGCAGTTTTACTCTCACTCTCATAAACCTCCATGGAAACTCACTCCTACCTTCTGCCTTGCTTTCTGGGTGGAGATCAATGTAACAAAAGGCATGACCCTTCGGGACTCTTCGGCCAGGTTTCCGGATTCATTCGGGAGTGGGTTTTTTTTTTTTTTTTTTTTAACCCTCGCCTGGCCCAAATGCAAAAATGAAAATAAAATTCATAAAATACTACAGTAATTCTCCAATATGGTGAATTGTTACTGTCACGGTGGGTGTTGTCCTTTAAACGAACCGCCCCTCATAAAATCCTGGCTACGCCCATGCTGCAGAAACCAGCTGAGTAGAATCACTTCCAGTTGGCCGTGGTGACCATCTTGAATTGGATTCAGTCCAAGAGTTTGTCAGCTGAAGATGTCAACGTAATGATTAATTTCTGAAAGTTTCATTAGGATCTGTTAAGAGATTCATGAGATATTGTGTTAATGGTACAAACTTTGCTTTAATCAAATACAAGATATAATCAAGTATCAACTATAAGAAAAAAATTTAAATGACCAAGAATTATTTAATCTACTTTGTAATCTGGCTTCTGTTTACCTATTAGCAGATTTTAGACATTTATAAACACATTAGCCCTGGTCAAAACGCAAAATAAGAACCCAAAGGCATGAAAAGGATCAAGTGAAAATGAATTTGACCCACAAGTAAGAGGTCAAAGGTCAACTCGACTGTTACTGTTGAAGAGCTTGTGTTAAAAGCACCTTTTTTTTTATATAAACACTTGTGCAGCACATCATTACCAAAATAAAGTTCCAGAGATGCTTCTCAGTCTCTGTTTGCTCACTCGCCTACACAATCACATTTTCTGTTTTTCTCTCTTAGTAGGGAGTCAGTTCACTGACCTGTAAATGTGAATATTATCAAATCTCTTTGGATTGCTGTTAAAGATGCACTTTAAAAATATATCTCATGTTTCAACCGGGACAGTGGAAAAAAATGGGTAAAATGGGTCAGATCTTATCACATTCAGACCAAGCTTACAAGCATTATTTATTTATTTTTTCATATTCAAAGATTTAAACCCAGCTATTCAAAGAGAAGCACAAAGTCTGTTTGAGGGAATCAATTCAATTATTTCATGCAATTGCAGCTATGCTATGAAACAAACATTTTAGACAGTGCTCATTCCTTTAAAAGGTTGACGGATCGAATCCCAGTCGGGGGACCTTTCTGGGTGGAGATTGTATGTTCTCTCCGTGCATGCATGGGTTTTCTCACGGTACATTACTCCGGTTTTCTCCCGCAAACTAAAACATGCATACTGTATTAGGCTACCTGGTAACTTTAAATTGTCCCTATGTGTGAGTGAGAGTGTAAATGGTTTTTGTCTCGTTTGTCTCTGTGTCCTTGACATTGACCTGCGACCTGTCCAGGATGTACCATGCCTCTCACACAGTGACTACTGGACATGGGCACCAGTGACCCGGAATGGAAGAAGTGAGTAAAGATAATATGTGTTAAAGACAATGACCTCATTGTTTTATCCGAACAATCTTCTTTATTTCCATTTCCTATTGTTTTCATTTTATGATGTTTAATTGTGAAGCAGGTTGGGATTTTTTATCTGTAAATGGTGCTACGTATAAATTTTTAATACTGGGTGGAGAACAGTCTCTTGGTCTCAGACATGGCTCTTACAGCAGTTTACCTTTTCAACCGAGGATCTTAACCAAATGTAGCTTTGTTTAAAATGAGGTGTGTATACTTGGTGTATCATTTGCTCTAAATATACTTCAGGTAGTGATTTTTATGCTGTCTGAATTTTTATTAACCTGCTGCTGTCATAGAAGGTTGGCAGTTATCAATTATTGGATAAAAATCTAAAACTGATTGGTGTGAGCTTACTCAAGATGGCCACCACAGCTATTGATCTGAGCAAACATAGACATGTGTATAGGCCTATCACGATAGTAAATTTTGCTGGCTGATTAATTGTCTCAGAAATTATTGCGATAAACAATAATTTTGTTTAAAATTTAACAATAAGTAATTGTCAATTTTTAGAATAAATGTTGATTTGTTTGGTGTGTAGTACCTTTTTTGACCAGCTGATGGCAGTAATAGACTGTTTGAAGCAAAGGATGGATAGTTACCGTAAGCAGTATGTCTTTATAAAAAAAATGGGAAGGAGGACCGCTGCTTCTCCACATCGAGAGGAGCCAGTTGAGGTGGCTCGGGCATCTGGTTAGGATGCCTCCTGGACGCCTCCCTGGGGAGGTGTTCCGGGCATGTCCCACCGGGAGGAGGCCCAGAGGAAGACCCAGGACACGCTGGAGGGACTATGTTTCTCGGCTGGCCTGGGAACGCCTTGGGATTCCCCCAGAGGAGCTGCTCCATGTGGCTGGGGAGAGGGAAGTCTGGGCCTCCCTACTTAGGCTGCTACCCCCGCGACCCGACCCCGGATAAGTGGACGAAAATGGATGGATGAAGGAGGACCCTTGACGTGACATGGGCTGACATGGTGACATGGCAGACGTTCGGTGATTTGAGTGCTTTAAGCATAGCATTTTTCACACAAAGCTTTTAATAAAAAAATCAGTAAACAAGTTCTCAGCTTCTTTTTGCAGAGAGAAACAACTTTTTACAGGAAGGCCCGTGATTCACTGTGAATTTTGGAGCTTCGACAAGACAGAGGTTTATTCCAGAAGTCGGCCTGTTAGCTTAGCTCGTAGCTTAGAGTCTCAGCTTAGCTGCTTTTGATGATCCAAAAATGTGATTTTGGATGGTTAAAACAAATTTTAAAGAGAAAAGAGAAAGTGAGGGGTCGGTGAAGAGCACCGGAGTTGAGCCTTTTGTTATTCGGTGTCTTCAGTAGAAAGAAAGAGACACGAACGATAAAGCCAGTAAATGAAAATGAGGTTCATGATTTTCATTCATCATGCAATTAATTGTTTTATTGTTTATCGTGACAGGCCTACATGTGTATACCTTGGTCAGTTGTACAGATATTGATCTACAGTCTGGTGTGGTAGTAGCTGAGTCTCATCCCCATCACATACCCTGAGCGCTAACATGTGCTGCAAGATCTTTGTTAAAAACGTTGGAATGCAAGGCAGTGAGCTGTATGGATTCCTTTTAAAGAATGTTTGTTTGATTTTACTTCAACAAGCAGCTAGTGTTTCAGGAGAAACTTAGTTGCATAGCATGTCATGTACAAACGGAAGATTTTGCATTTGTGGAAAAGAGCGTAAAACTGGGTGTTTCAAATTTAGAGCCTTCTTATGTCACCAATTTTTCCTGAGAAACTAATGTCATGTAGCGATGGGCACAGTGCAAGACTCTTGATTCTCCCCTCGACATATTCATTAGTACAGGTAGTCCTCGACTTACGACGGTCTCGACTTACGACGTTTCGTGGTTACGACACGCATCTCCGTTAAAAATAATAATAAAATAAAATAAAATTGAAAATTTTATTTTGAAAAGCCGAGTTACGCAGTTTCCGGTTTTACGTTCTAAACGTAGCGGCGGAGAAATACTACCCTGTACTCTCTAAAAAAGCTAAGTCTGGTCCTCTGGACATTCAAAAAACAAAACAAAACTTGTTGGACCAAGCTGGACAGGCAGCAGCTGTGGAAAAGTAGCTGTTTTATGGACAACGGTTTTACGACGTAAACGAATGAAGAATCCGGAGGAGGGAGGGAGGAACGGAGAAAATGGCTTCACCAGCATTCCAGAGTAGGAAATTAACTATTTTTTCCTTCATTATGGCTCTCAAATGTATGTGTGTTTTGGTAATTATGTAACGTACTGTGTTAGGATAGGCTAAGTGCTTGGTAAAATACAGTACTGTACATATAAGGTGAAGTATTTACGTATGTTCCGACTTACGTTGAAATTCGAGTTACGACGCAGCATAGGAACGGATCTCCGTCGTAAGTCGAGGACTACCTGTACTTCAAAACTAGGTTTATTTTAGCCTCATTTTTAAGTTTCTGCATGAATTTGAAGCAGATTAAATGTCTCCATGTGAGAAAAACAAAAACACAGTCTAACACCCCAAAGCATTCAGTGCTAGGTTGCATTAACAAATTTGTCTGCGTTCATGCCATTATGTGCATCACCACTCAGGCCAGTGAAACATGCTATTAGCAGACTGCAGCTCCAAGTCTTCAGAACCCATAAGTGTGACATCATTGATGCATCAGCATTTCTTCTGTCCACATGGGACAAACATACTGCCTGTGGGCTGATGACAGGCTGATGTGGCGTTATCATCCTACCCTCCTGTCAACAAGAACATTAAGTTCCGACAAAATTTGCTCGTTACACACGTAAACGCGCATGCCCGCTGACATACAGAGTGCTAATTCTGAACTGAATCGCTCGCTAAATAATACATCATCATGAGCTATAAACATCGCGCAACGTCAGCTGGTGGACATTATTACATGCTTGGGACCAAATAATAAGCTTTCTCATAAACAGACACTGACAGATTGCATTCTTAAGCTTTACATTATCCTAAAAAGACAACCACATAAAGAGAATCCCCATTTGAGTACTTAGAATGTGTAATCATCCGTGGCGCATTACACATGAAGAAACCCAAAGGGCGGACCGGATCAATCACTCTGCAATGAGTGAGAGCATTTCAAATAGCTAGGACAATGTGTATCTTAAAACAACAAGAAAGTGATCGATGATAGCAAGTTGAGTCTACTGTATTGCACAGACGCAACACTGCTTATATTGTTTTAAGATTTGGGGAATCCATCAAGATTTTAAGATTCAAAAATATTTTTATTTTCATTTTCTCATATATTTTCATAAAAAAATACTGTTTCACTGCAGCTCTACACAATGCAATAAATGTACCAGCATTATAAGGCCTACTAAAAAACATAAATATACAATACAAAAGATACATTTTAAACTATAAAAGTTATGAGGTTTTTCAAAGATTTAATGCCTCATTAATGTTATTAGGAGCAGCTAAAAGGCTTTCAGTTCTTGGTTGAGATCATTTTCCCCATTCGTTCTGCAACAGGCTACACATTATGAATGTTTATTCTTGTTATGAAATATATTTTCTTTTAATCTAATCTTGATGATTTATTATATAAATCACTGTTTCCCGACTGTTAAACTCCAAATTTGGTTAATAAGAATAAAGTGGTGTCATCGTTGCCTCAGTAAAAACAGTTACACATACACTAGGGCATTGATAAAGTTAGGATAAGTTTGAGAAAAAATACTGAAGAAATCTAAAAAAGACCAAAAATAACTATTTACAGATAAAGTGTCCAAGTTGTTATTTAAGAAAAAAGGCCTAAAGCTCCAGTTTCTTTCTTTACAAATGCAATAAATATAAGATAATCATATCATTTCTGACTATGTATTATTTTTCATTTTCAGACACATTAATTCTGTTCAGACTAGACTATTTCTTTTTGTGTGGGAGTCTGGTATTTATCTTAAAAACTGAAGCAAACACTACTATAGTGACTAAATGGTTACTATAGGCTCTTATTGTTAAAAACATAAACTGTACTCATATTTCAGCTCCAACTACAATGTAATTACCCAACACTGAGCATGACTGCTGAATGACAAAACCAATAACTCCACTATGCTGGTGAAGATTCTCCGTCATCCAGGACATGTTAAAATCAGAAAAAGCGTTCAATACAAAAACAACCTGGACTTTATTTGTAACAGAAAACGTTTCGCCCTCTATCCAGAGGGCTTTCTCAATTCAAAGAGCAGGCTGTGTCAGCGTGAAGTTATAACAGGCTGAGATGACACACACAAACCTATGTAAATTGAAAGCTGAGATACACATACCTGAGATAACACACACATCCTATGTAAATTGACAAATCACACATCCCACCTTAACAGTAGGGGTTTCTTAAAGGAGACCACATATTGGTTTTTTAAATTTTTATGGTATTTCTGTGAGCTATCCAGACCATATTCATTCAATTTAATGCACAAAATAATTCTTAGATAATAAAATATCCCCTTTCTAGTTATGCATTTTCTGACTTCCGTTCTAAACGACCTGTTTATGATAATGAGCTCTGAAAGCCACGCCCTACAAAAATCTGTTTACATTTACTCCGCCCTCTGTAACAGCCAGTATCTCTAATATG
This sequence comes from Garcialebias charrua, assembly GCA_038048925.1. Taxonomy (NCBI): domain Eukaryota; kingdom Metazoa; phylum Chordata; class Actinopteri; order Cyprinodontiformes; family Rivulidae; genus Garcialebias; species Garcialebias charrua. The sequence continues at coordinate 7,559 of JBBPBX010005288.1, forward strand.
TTGTTGTTTTAAAATTAGCTCTTTTTTAATTACTCATTTGACTTACTGTTAGTGCTAGCTTAAGATAACTTACCGAAAGCCGTCTGCGCGCGCCGCCATTTGCAGCTCCTTTTAGCATTAGCCCACCTCCGAGGCTAATGATAGCTCTTCCTCCTCCGGCACACCGCCAGTTAACCGCTCGTTGCATGCGGCGCTTTTGGGAGCGATCGCTGCTTCAGTCCACACACACACAAAGTTCACCGAGTGTCTCCAGTTAATTTATCCGTATGAGGCAACCTCTGACCGGACCCCACGGACCTCAAAAGCCAGCAGCTCCCAGCAGTTCCCGCACGCAGATGGTCCCTTCGCCGGCGGTCTGCTCGTTTTATTTCTGCCGGCTGCGCGTTGGGAGCGATCGCTAAAAATTGAACTAAAACGTAAAAATAACAATTATACTTTATTTATAAAGCCATTTAAAACAACCACAGCTGCAACAAAGTGCTGTACACATGAAATTAAGAACATTTAAACAAAAGATGAGATGAAATATATATAATATATATATAACCCCCCCCCCCACTCTGTTAAGAGAAGGCCTTTAAATTTTTAACATAAACAGCTTCTTTGACACCCCTCTCAAACCATCTGTGTTCTCTGTCCAAAATGTGAACATACTGGTCCTCAAATGAGTGTCCCTTGTCCGTGAGGTGGAGATGAACAGCTGAGTTTTGTCCAGAGGAGGTGGCTCTCCTGTGTTGGGACATTCGTCTGTGAAGAGGCTGTTTAGTTTCCCCAATGTAGAGGTCTGGACAGTCCTCGCTGCACTGGGCCGCATAAACTACACCACTCTGTTTGTGTGTAGGTGTTTTGTCCTTGGGGTGCACCAGTTGCTGTCTGAGAGTCCTGCTGGGTTTACAATAACTCCACTATTATCACCACTTTCAGAGGAAAACCTTTATAATTATGTATAGGGGTAAAATTTTGTCTATAAATTATGCTAGGACACATGGTCCTAAATGTTCACTAATGTACCCATTACAATTAATTACAATTAAAATATACTTCAATACTTTGCATGCTTATACATAAATAATAATAAAAACATTATTCTATGCCTTGATCCTGAGTCATTATGATCAATATATCCCAAACCTATATTAGGAATACAGTAAATGAGTAAACAAAATGTTGCAGAAAACAAAAAAAGAGTGTGTGCTGTGTCACACTTGAATGAGCATAATACTCACAGCTGCTATAGATTTTGTTTTTCTGGGTTTCTAAGTGCTATTTTCAACCTAAGCAGACGGTTCCATGATTAAAACATGATGGAGGGTGGGGTACAATAAAATATTTATGTCAAATACGCCAAATGCATTTCTTGAAATTCCTTTGGTGAGCAAATTCTGCAGCATTGAGTGTGTGTTATTCCTTAAAAAACATAAGCTGAAGAAAAATTAGAATAAAAAATAAAAGTTTTAAATTTATAGTCTTCTAAAAAAAATGCACAGTTTGTGCATGTCTTACTGTGTTGGTAGGGTGGCAGCGGCAGATGGCAGAAAGATGACACTGAGACTTGATGGGCAAGAGACAGGCCAAGCAATCACACACTCACACACACACAAACACGCAATGTTAGAGCTGGAAGTGTGAGCAAGTGTTATGTATTTATCCTCTGTTCCCATCATTTTCATTGCCTCTTTGGGCTCTTTTAAACCCTCGTATTGCAAGAAAGGCATATCAGACAAAGAAAGACAAAATAATATGCATGTGATAAGTGGGAGTGTAGAAGGTGAAGGTAAAAGGTACATACTGTAAATATTACTTAGTGTTTAGGAAACATCTCATAGAAAACAAGCAGTGGCACGGATTTCCAACTAATGTGACCTTTTATCACCTGAGTGGGGAGGCAGCTTAAGTGTTTACTTCCTAAACACAATGGTGTGAGAACATCTCTATAGGGACCACAACAAATAAATATCTAGAAAGATAAAATGAAGGAGAGGTGCAATCTTATTTAAAAGTCCACACTGTTTCAATGTTGAATCATTGCCGTCACACAATTTAATGGACTTTACTATACTATGTGTGGGGCAGCTAATTTTCCTGAAAATGTTATAACACAAAATACCTGTTGTTTAGAGGTATACTGAAGAGTTACCCTCTGTAGATATAGCTATGAGCTAAGAAAAGATAAAGTTTAAGAGAAATAGACAGAGAAGTTCACTACATACAGATCAATTGTCTCCTGAGCTTTTGCTTTTGTAAAAAAAAGGACATTAGGCTTTTGTCATGGTAAGAAATATCCTCCAGAATGGTTTGCTATCGAGGAGGCATGTACAAGTAGTTTTACACAAAAGCATGCCATGTGACGGATACTTTAATGCATTGACCTATGTGACCTGAACCACATGGAAGCCTTTCAGCAAAAATTTGTCATATTCCCAGGTGACATGTAGGAATATACATATGGCCTCCACAAATACACAAATGATGTGAAATTGCATGTGTACTTCTAAGCTCAAGCGGAAAAGAAATTTGCACTTATTCCATGTGTCGTACCTTAAAGACCCACAGTATATGTGCTGACAGACTTATAATAATAATAATAATAATAATAATAATAATAAACTTTATTTGTATAGCACCTTCCAACAATGCCTTGCATTGACCAAGGTGCTTAACAGGATAAAAGGATGAAAAAACTGGAACAATAAATCAGTGAAAATAGAATAAGAAACAACAGCAATAAAAGAAGGCAATGGAAATAAAAAATTCTACAAACTAAAACTTTTTGAACAAGAGGAAATAAAAAGGCAATGTAGATTAAAAAATGTTACATATTAAAATACCAAAAGTAATAACAGTTGCACACTGGAAGCTTATTTGAACTAGAGGAAATAAAAAGGCAATGGAAATAAAAAATGCTACATACTAAAATACCAAAAGTAATAAAAGTTACACACTGAAAGCTTTTTTGAACAAGTGTGTCTTCAGTCTGGTTTTGAACAGAGTCAGATCAGAGGTGGCACGCAGCTCAAGGGGGAGACTGTTCCAGGCTTTAGGGCCGGCAACAGAAAATGACCGGTCTCCCCATTGTTTGTACCTTGAGTGAGGCACCTCCAGCAGGTGTTGACTGGCAGATCGTAAAGCTCTGCCGGGCTGATGGGCTTTCAAAAGTTCTGAGATGTACAGAGGTGCAAGTCCATTCAGAGCTTTGAAAACAAACAGGAGCAGCTTGAACTGTATCCTGAACTGAACCGGGAGCCAGTGTAAAGAGGACAGGACAGGAGTGATGTGTTCATATTTTCGTGTGTTGGTCAAAAGGCGCGCGGCAGAGTTCTGTACAAGCTGTAATCTGGAGATGGAGGATTGATTAATACCAACATACAAAGCATTACAATAATCAAGTCTGGAGGTCACAAAGGCATGGATGGCCTTCTCCAGATCAGCACGGCTGAGAAATGACTTGACTTTGGAGAGCAGACGGAGCTGGAAAAAGCTGGTCTTGACAACAGAACTGATCTGTTTATCAAACTTTAAGTTGGAGTCAAGCTGCACTCCAAGATTTCTGACCACCGGGTTGAAGTGGGGGAGGGGGAAACCAACATTGGGACTGGGAAGGATGTTGCTGGTGTCATCAGGTGCACCAAATAAAATGCATTCAGTTTTATCTGTGTTTATCTGTGTTTATCTGTGTTTGTTTGTTTAAATCTGTGTTTTGTGTGACTTCCTTGTGGATAGACATACGTGATCACCACATGGAAAAGGAAGAGGGGTAATGCCAAGTTACCGGCGGCTGGCAGGAGGACAAGTTGGCTCGGAGGTTTGCAGGAAGCAGAAGTCCTTGGTTCAATGGGTGCACAATTGTTGGACAATGCTGAATCCCTCCACATTGCACAATGTATAGAAAATATAGACATTTTAAAGTATGAATCTACATACAAAAAGGAAGTACAACCAAATGCTTACACTTTCACACATCTTCCTCCTTTTTAACCAGGCCGCCTCTACTTCCACATGACCAACAAGCAGGTTATAGCACTTTGCCAGGCACGCCAACCTGTCTAGTCCATTACAACTCGGTCTGGTGTATTCTGAGCTTTCGGTATCAGCTTCAAAGCTACGCCACCCTCCACTCTGCCAACTATGCCATCCTGTCTGCCGAGGCTCCACCAAAATTGTCCTTCTGCTACAACCAGACTCTGAGCCAGCCCCAAGAATGTGCCAGCAACACCAACCTGTCACTGCCACTCCAAACCACAAGATAATCTGCCGGGAAGCCAACATATGAAAATATTTCCTCCAAAATGGGAACTCCAGCCCACTGATTAGGGGTTATTTTCATTGTGTCTTGTTCATCTGAGTCTTCATACGGAGTCATCAATTTCCTTTCAAATTTTCCAATCCCTGACGTATGAGCACAAGCATTTGTATTCTCAAAAATAGATGCAAACTTAAACAAGTTTTAGACACTGAAGCAGATGTAGTGCATATATCCATCCACCTATTTCCTGCCACTTATCCATGGTCAGATTGCAGAGGTGACAGGTCCAGAATTGAAACTCAGCATCCCTCACAGCAACGCTCTCCTGCCCCTCCTGGGGGATCCCAAAGTGTCCCCAGGTCAAAGAGAATATATATCTGTTCTATTAAATTCTGTCTTTGTGTGATTTCATCTCAATGGGCTGTGCCCAGACAACATCCAGAGGAAGAAGACCAGGAGGCATCCTAACCAGATGCCTGAATCACCTCAACTGATTCATTTTGATGCAATGGAGCATCTCTACTTGGAGCTCTCCCCGCACACAATGGCAAAGTCCTACCTCTATATAAAGGCTCAGCCCAGTAGACCTACAGAGGAAGATCATGTTAGCAATACAGATAGATTAATTAAACTCGATGTGAGAATGAGCTGGATCAATACATTTCAGAAAAAATTCCAACTGTTAGGCTAATTGTAAATGAAGTCATAAAACACCAGTAATTACCCAGTGCACCCAAAGAACAATCCAGATTTCTAAATTCTGTCACTATGCACTTTCAAAACTGGTTAGTCCACTTTCAAAAGCAGTTAAGTTTGTTCAATCCTTCACATTTCCAGTTACATCCAAAACCTTTTCCCGAAGACAGCCACACCAAGGCTACACCCAGAGGTTTTAGTTGTTCTCAGGCTTCAGTCCAGAAAGTTATACAAAAAGAATCTTTAGAAACAAGTGGTTTGACGATATCCCCTGTCACCAGAGATTCAAACAGTGAATGGTTCTAGTTTTCAAGATGAGTTTTTCTGGACTGGAACTGAAAAGGTAATTCAAATAAACCTTAACGTTAATTGGTATGAGTTACAATGTGTTTAAGAACAGAAACCTATTTATTTTTATTTGTTTGTACGAGACAGCACATAAGTGATGGAATCTGGAAAATTAAGAGAAATACTTTTTCATGGTGGTCATCTTGAATTTTGACATGGCAACCCAATTTTCAATAGCAACCTTTTTTACACCTCCATGCAGCCACACATCAAAATGGAAGTTGCTTATTTTTTAAGTTATCCAGCTCAAAAGGTTAACATATATGGCAGCACCCATCTTGGATTCTGACTTGGCAACTTAATTTTCCAAAGGAACCTTTCTTATGCTTAGATGCACACCAAAATGGAAGCTGGTACCTCACTTACGTACTTTGTATATGTACAGCTGTAAGCAGTGGTAGTGCAGCTGACTTTGGACCAAAAAGTTGCAGGCTGCTCACTTGGGTGTATCTCACATGTGATGGGTCCAATACAGAGCCCAAATGTCACCATTGTAAGGGAACATAGCACACTTACATTTTTCAAGTTATCATGCTCACAATATTCATGGACAGACAGACGGTATTTCCAATTCCAATTTTCGCTCCATGACAGGGGACAAAAAGGCCCACAGTAGGAATCAGGTACCTTAATTGTCTCTTGTCAGAACCACTCCCCATTAGAAGCAGTAGCAGATCTTTGTTGAACACGTTAACATTATGATTTTTCCTTGTCATTTGTGATAAAATGGCAAAATTCTATTATCAGGTCAAATATTCTGGTGCAATTTATGGTTCCCGCACAGTAACAGATCACAATAACAAAGGCCATGTGGCCTGGCAGCAGGCAGGCAACATGTGAGCCACAGGGAGACCAGAGATCTCACTTACTGGTACATATAAGATGGGTGCTATCTAGTGACCCAAGTTTGAGGCATCTGTACCACGATGGGAAAATCAGTGGGTGGAGAGAGAAGCATTTATATGTGCAAAATCCTGCTGAAAGTTACCTCTCACCATATTCCAAACACTAAACCAGAGAATAAACGACTCCTCTAATAAAACCAATGGAAAGTTTTAATTTTGTTTGAAATTTGACAATAATTAGTAATTATTGTCAAATTTAAGATGAAATGTTGGTTAATTTCTTTTGCATGTAGTACCTTTTTTGACCACCGGATGGCAGTACAAGACTGTTTGAAACAAAGGATGGCTAGTGAGGGAGCGAGCAGCATTCATTCATTCATTCAACCTTTATTTATACAGGCTAGCCTCGTTGAGCCACAGGGACTCATTTACAAGAGGGACCTGTCTCACTCACACCCAGGGTCAATTTAGAGTTACCAATCAGCCTAACATGCATGTTTTTGGACTGTGGGAGGAAACCGGAGCACCCGGAGAAAACCCACGCATGCACGGAGAGAACATGCAAACTCCACCCAGAAAGGCCCCCGGACTGGGATTTGAACCGGGGACCTGCTCGCTGAGAGGCAGCAGCTCTACCAGTTGTGCCACCGTGCTGCCCAGCATGCATCTTAAAAGTGTAACTCACCTCAAAATTAACTTTTTTTAGCTGATAAACTCCCTAGAATGTGTTTAAAATGTTTTATAGCACTATGTCTGTGTTGATTTTCATGTATTTGTGCGTATTTGTTTAAATAGGCAATATTTGGTCTAAAAATGTGTTTACGGTAGTCCTATGGGTTGAACTGGTGAATTACACCTTAATTTTCTTATTGGTCAAAACTCATGTGTGACGTGTCTGCTCATGTTTGACGTCACATCGTCTCTTGCCTGAGTATAAAAGAGGTTCAACCATAGCCACTCCCCTTGCAGAGATCATCTCTGCACTCTCCCTTTCTGTCCGCGCGCACACACACTCTCCTGCGGTGCGACAGTCTGTACCATACAAGCACCACTGATTGATATAATTTTCAGATTAGCAACTTATTTATTTTAAGAATACTGTTCACTTCATCAAAATCTAATTAAAACTCCAGCGTTCTAAGAGTATGTGGTTGTATTTACCCTGATGCATGCTCAATAATACAGGGTTGTAATGTATTTGTTTTCTTATTCTGTGAAGGACTGGTAATGCATTAATGCCAAGTTGGTCCAGAGGTAGGGAGCAGGTTTGGAACCCAAAGGACCCGGGTTCGATCCCCGGTCACGGCATACATTGTGGTATTATTTTCATTTTTTTAAAGCCTTTTGTTTCGGATAGATCGGGTGAGAATAGGTAAATACATCTACATAATAATTCTTTGTTGTGGCTTGTTTTAAGATGTTTATTACTAATGTAATTTTAACATTCAAAACCAATGACGGTCTCTCGTCCTGGCCACACCTCCTCGCTCACCCCCCCACCCGCCTCCCCCTCCTTTAGGCGGTGTCTGTTGACACTCCCATTTTTTTGCATTTTTCAAATCTTGTACTGGGGCGGAGCTATCTTCTGACGGTGAGGTGAGTTACACTTTAAGAAAAAATGCAAAGAAGGTCCCTTGACGTGACATGGGCTGTCTCTCCTTCATTGGTTTTGGTTCTCAAAATGGCGGACGCTCGATGTGGTTTGAGCTCTTTAGCATAGCATTTTTCACACAAAGCTTTTAATTAAAAAATCAGTAAAGTTCTCAGCTTCTTTTTGCAGAGAAAAACAACTTTTTACACGAAGGCACGGATTTCAACTGTGAATTTTGGAGCTTCGACAAGACGGAGGTTTCTTCCAGAGGTCAGCCTGTTAGCTTAGCTTGTAGCTTAGCTTCTCAGCTTAGCTGCTTTTAGCAAAGAGAGAAGAAAAGAAGAGAAGAAATTATAAAGTCGATAAATAAAAATTAGGTAGATAATTTTCATTTATCATACGATTAATTGATTTATTGTTTATCGCGACAGGCCTATGCACATGTGTTTAATTATTTGTTTGCATAGAATATTCCTACTTGTGCAATTTGAAATGCGTATTAATTTAAAAGACTGATTATGTATTTGTGAATCTTGTGTTACACTGGTAAAACTGGTTGAAAGCTTGTGTGACTACTTTTGAGACTAATTTAGCTTCATAAAATTTAAGCATACAGTATTTGGCATCATTATGGTCAAAGAGGTAAAACTGTTGCAGAGATTTGTAGCTCCCACTGACAAAAACACTGCACAGCACAGACGATCTTATTTCTTACAACGAGGCTCAGCTGTTCTATGTTTCAAAGACAAGAAACACTGTTTCGAGGACATTAATGTATACCGGTATTTTAAACAGAGAATAAAAAATGGTTTGGAAAAAGTGAGAGAAGCATAAAACAAGCATTAAACTGAAGAGCTATAAACTTTTAATCACAGTCTGGCTGGCCTCCAAAAATGGTTTCACAACCATTTATATGTAGAGTAATGAAAGCAAAACATCTCCAATAGGTACCAACTCCCAGGTGGCAACAAACCAAATGACCTAAAGGATCTAAGGGTGGGTCAATGACTCACGTCTCTTTAATGACTTTGCGTTTTATAAGCATGAAACTTATCATCTGAGCCAAATAAAGCCTTCTGGTTCAGAAGTAAAAACAGCCTCAAATAAAACTAAGCACAGTTGCTGTTTATTCAAGCACTAGGATGACTGAAAATCTACAACAATTCTCAAGAACTGTATTCGCAGTGTTTCTACCTGAAATGTGGGTGTGATTCCAAACATGCCCGGTCATGCTGAACCACGTGAGTGGATGTTTGTGTTTGCAGAAACGTTCTGCTGCTCTGTAATCAATTTCTTATATGCTACATGCATAAAGATAACCTCTAAGGTGTATGCTTAAAGTCAGCGTGGGAACAACAGTGTGCTCCCACTTCTTTATCATGTTGTGTTAAAAAAGACTACCTTTAAATGACAACATAATGGGATTAGGTTGAAAGTGTTTCTTATTTATATCCTTAGTGTTGTTAAACACCTAAAAAAAGACTCACAAAGACAATGCATCAACTCATATTTAATGCAAATAGTTTAAAGACTTACCAGAAATTATATCTTTCCCATCACATAAAGGATAGATTTAAACCAGATTGTGGAGAATCCAAACTTAAGTAAAGGAATAAGAATTTCAGAAGCAATGGAAAAGTCCTAATGTCTCCACAAAGGTTGCTATTCTGACTTTTGTTGCAAACTCACAAAGAAATTAAGTATTAATAGTTAAATTTTCTTTAAATGATCCATGCTGTGCCGGTGCTTGTCATGCAAAACTCTTAACAAATAAAAATGCTTCTGGAACCTAACATGTTCAAGAAACCCATTACTCAGATTTCTTCTTTCCTTTCGACAACAAATTATGTTGCTTTAAATAAATGTTGGCCCAATTTCCTAAAACCCTGAGAAAAATGTTGTGACATGTTTTGGTCAAAATGCAACGGTATTACAGGGGCACAACACTTTATTCTAGCTTGTCTAATTTTAAGAGAAACTGTTGTTGTTTGGCAAAAAAATTGCACTAATTAACAAAGGTCAAAATTATTGCTGGCATCAAGATTAGTTTCTGATTCAAATGTTGAATGAGTCTAAAATAAAACATTCATATGCATCACAACAGGGTCACTTTTTTAATTACCGGTACTGTTCAACCAAACACAGTACTTCATTAAGCAAGAAATAGTTCTGGATAAGTCTAAATACTTTTATAACATTTAGAGCTTTTAAAAGAGTTTTTAAATGTTAGAGCATTACTTACTACTTCATGGGTTCTGTAAAGGTCTTATGTAATGTACCATTTATTGAAACTCAAGCTGCAATAGTGTACATATGTGGTATGAACAAGTAATCAGAGCATTTTCACTAGTTTTAGTCTTTAAAGAATATACTGTACCTAAAATCCTTTGATTGAGTAGCCGGTGAGCTTTAAGTAACCTGCTGTCCAGACGGGTTGGAATGGTTGGACTATGTGTTACTATTTAGCAGTCTTACTCAATGATATCAAGCAAAAGGAGCTACAGTATATGGCAAACGTTAAGTGTTAGTGTTACTAACCCAAGAGGGTAGCACAGTAGTCGGTGCCATGGTCTCATAATCCTGAGATTGTGGGTTCGAGCCCAGGCATCATCAGTAAAGGCATTTGATGTAAAAGAATTGCCAAACCTCTAGTGCAAGTTTGCGCACAGTAGTGACCCCCCACTGAAGGGAACAGCCAAATAAAAGCATTACAAGTGGTATGTCAATGTCCTCCATAGCTGAATGACTTGAGTTTCTGTACAGAAACTGAACAGGGAAAGTAAGTAAACTGTAATGCTTTTAGATATTCAAATGGTAGAAGTATATAGCAATGGCCATCTTTGAAAAAGTGACTTTCTTACGTCTAAATGGAAGTCGGTACCTCATTTCTGTTTCAAGTTATCTTTCTCACAACATGCACAGGCGGACAGATGAATGGACAGAGTATTTCCAGTTTCCCCTCTTTGCTCTGCAACAGGAGACAAAAATAAATAAATAACCAAAACCCCTTCATATGTCTTAGAGCATGGCTATAAATGTTGGTATGGCCAGTCATAAATTTCAAGAAACTCTTTTTCCACAACTGTAAAAAAATAAAATTAAAATTATCTACTGGTAAATATTTTGCTCTGAAAATTGTCACTGTTTTGTTTTTCTCTCACAGCTGAAGGACAAATTAGAATTTTCTGATGATAAGTTGAAGTAGTTGTGATCCTTGAGGTTGCACACTTCCGGTCTGGGTCACAAGAAAAAAAAGCATCATGTTAAATTATCACCAAAATATAAAAGTATCAATGACTGCATTTTAATAAAACCTTCAGATCGTAATTGTTGAGTTTGCATCTACAACCAATTAACCTTTTGAGTTAACCTGATTCAAAATGGCTGCCACAGCCAATAGAACCTGGAAAACTTGAAAGAGACTGTAACTGAAAAACTTATACAGTTACTGAGCTAAAAGTTGGTGTGGTAGAAGGGCTGGGCGATAATCAATCAATCAATCAAACTTTATTTCAGACACAAAAAAGGTCCATAAAAAGAACGATAATTAAAAACGATAAGAACGAAAATTAATATCTCAATATTTTTAAGATAAATCACAATATATATTTTGATATTCAAACGTCTGCTAAGTTCATGATACAAACCAATGCAGACATATCCCTGTTTTTAGTATTTTGCATCACTTTATAATGTAGCTGTTTGTTTAGTTTTTTAATATCATTTTCTTATATTTATTTTTTCAATTTATAGGCTTTCTTTAATGATTGTCCACTGTTGTCATCATTCTTTGTTAAAATCAGGTCTCTCTTGTAAATGAGTCCTCGAGGCTCAATGAGACTTATGCCGGGTTCCCACCAAACGCGCCAAAACGCTCCCGACGCGCGGTGTTGGCTGCTTGTCAACAGATGTCTGTTCACATCGAACGCGTCTGAAGACGCGCAGTGAGAGGAGCGTCTTGGTCCTTTTCCGGTCGGGTTTGTTTTGTTTTTTGTACACCGGGCAGATAAAATCAGCTGTTCGTGAGCCTCGTTACTACTTGAGTGGGTTTTCTACGAGCCGAACTGCAGCTCCGAAAGTCTTTGTTGAGATTAAAACTTTTTTATGTTTGGGGTGATCGTACGCTCGAGCGGACAGCGGCAACTGTAAAAATGCCAAGTTTCTTACCGGAGGCTGGTTTCTTAATGGAGGCTCGTTGGGCTAAGTTTAAAAAGTCCAAAAAAAGTCCTGTCGTCGTTGCGTCATCACATAGCAGAGACTCTCCCGATTGGTTGCTGCGACGTGGCGAGCAGCCAAAGTTCGATTTGTTGAACTCCGGCAGCGGCTGCTCTGGACGCTCCGCGTGCGCGGAAAAGAACTGCCGCGCCCTGCCACGCTGTTTGGACTGCTCAAAACGCACCGCGTCACGCTTCGCCGCTCCTCTACATAGACTTTGCATGTAAACTGGCTGCTTCCGCTGCTCGAAACGCATTTGGTGGGTAGCCGGCATTAAGCGGTAATAATAAAGTTTGACAGAGTCGTTGTTTTTCCATTCATGGGCTTAGTAGTTTAAACCTCACCCGATTTGGCTTTTAACCACAAAAATCTTATAATAATTCCTAATTATTCTTAAATCAAAATACAAAGAACAAGAAAACTCCTTAAATGTGCATTGTGTTGGGAGCATTTCAGATTTGATTTCAGATTTTCAAAACTGCTTGGTCCAAAATCAGCTGACTCAAACAAACAGTCGACAATAATGTGCAAAACTCTCAGAAATATGCATTTTACATTTTCTCAACAGTAAATAAATATATAAATAAACAGAAAATGATGTAAAATAATAAACAGTGAGAGGGGGTAGCCACAGATTACAGTAGGCTGCACGGCTCTGAATAATTCATTTACAGTAGTTTGTCAAACCAATGACAAGCAGCCAGAGGTGACATCTAAACTATTTGTCCTGCAGGATTGATTGCTGATTGAACAGGAGAGCTTGTTAACTAGCCTGAGGTCACATGGTTTGGGTAATCCTGAACCAAATTCTGCCTTCTGGGAGAATAAAAATACTGCAAATTTACATTTTAAAGCAGAATAAACAGCAACGGTCTGACACTAGATTTTACCTAAATGCTGTTTATTGATTGCACTATACTGTACATATCTTAAGTTAAATATTTGAAGTGGAAAAGAAGAAAAAAAATTCAAAATCTTTGTATCTGAGCCAAGTTTCAGTCACAAGTAGCAGCATTAAAGTTCTCCCCTTTCTGGTACATTCCTGGAAAGAAAAATAAAACTTCAGTGGCTCAGCAGAAGTAATCCAAACACATGAGCTTCACGGCACACATGAAATCAAACCTGCAGAAGGGAGTTGAGGGTGAATCTAAAATACCTGACAGAGAGCAGGTTTGAAAGTGGGGAGAGAAACAGGAAGGAAGGAATCAGAGCAGGATAAAAAAAGGTGAGATGAAGAAGAGGAGAGAAAAGTAGGAAATCTAAATGTAAAAACAAGTAAATTAAAGCATGAAGTTGACAAATTTTCAGACAAAAGACAACTGAAAGATAGAGGAGGTCTAAAATCAGAGAACACGATGCATGAATGATGTTCTTTTTTTTTTTTACAATAAAGCCAGCCCATTCCAGTAATTAGGAAGGAATCTCTTACATGTGGCTCTCTCTGACGTCAATGTACCTTCCTAGAGTTTGCTTTTTATTCTCCTGCTCTCAGAGTGTTTAGTGTTAGGCTGCTCTTGGCTCACCTCCTGGACTTTTTTTTTTGCCTCGAGAGGTTTAGGTGGGATGTCAGGGTTTTCTTTCCTCGTTAAAAAAGCAAGTAAGAATTGGTTCAAGTATTTAATTTGTGCTTCTGCACTGTTTGTTAGATTATATTGGCTAAAGCCAATAAGCAAAATGTAAATAGAAAAAAATATTTTTACATTTTTAAAGTACAGTGTCTAAATTATTTGTAGTAAATACTAGTATAGCACCTAACATTTTAACTTGTTTAATTTTCCAGTGAGGAAAATTGGCATGTTTCCAAAATTGTTTCTTGGATTTTTCTAAGAAGCTGCAACATGAGACAAAAACCAAAACATTGAAAAAAGAAAAAGTAATTATTGTAGCAACAGTCACATGCATGCTGGTGAATGTGTCATAAAACAATATTTCATTGACTTTGTTGATATGTTTACTTTTTTCCAACAAATGTCTGTGTTCACAAAAATAATTAAATACGGGATGTTATGACAAAAGGAATAAAGAACATTTCTAAAAGAGCAAATGAAAACATATGCTCCAAAATATCTTGCAAGTGATTTACATGTGTATTGGCATTAATCTAAAATTTATTCTAAAAGTCAAATTGGGTGCCGGGCTAATGAAAATGAGTGAATGTAGTAACCCAGCTTATATGAGGGTTTAGGAAACAAATAAATGTTGATTAAATATCAGTTTTACTGAAACTATATTAAAACCTACATGCCTGGTCAAAAAAACTCACCACCTGGATTTAACTAAGCAAATAGGTACGAGCCTCCTATTGGATAATTACTGCATGTGTGATTATCTTTCAGCTGGCAGCGTTATTTAACCCCAACTGGTGCAATGAGTTGTTTCTCATTTCTAAAACAACCATGTTGAAAGACACATCACGTGGTCGTGGAAAAGACGTCAGTCTGTTTGAGAAGGGTCAAATCATTGACATCAAGCAGAGAAAAAATCCAAGGAGATTGCAAAAACTACTAAAATTGGGTTAAGAACTGTCCAACGAATTTGTTAAAAACTGGAAGGATAGTGGGGATCCATCGTCTTCGAGGAAGAAATGTGGCCAGTAAAAAATCCTGAATGATCGTGATCAGCTATCACTTGAACTTTTTTAATCAAATTGAAGAAAAACAACCGTAGCACTCAGCTATGTTTAATAGTGAAAGAAGAGCACTTCTGCACACACAATGTGAAGGGAACTCAAGGGATTGGGACTGAACAGCTGTGTAGCCTTAAGAAAACCACTAACCAGTGAGGCTAACTGGGGGGAAAAGGGCTTCAATTTGCTAGGGAACATAAAGATTGGACTCTGGAGCAATGGAAGAAGGTCAAAGTCAAAGTCAAAGTCAACTTTATTGTCAGAACTGCAATATGTACAGGACATACACAGGACCGAAATTGCGTTTCTCTCAGTCCCTCGGTGCAACAGTAACCATCTAAACACTAAACACTAAAACATTTAATAAACATAAGCATAAAATAGTAAAAAAAGTGTAACACTGTCCTGAGTTTTTTCATAATAGTATAAAAGTATGAAAATTTACACCAACACTGAAACACCAAACACCCCTAAAACACCAAACACCCAATGAACATAAGCATAAAATGAAATAATAAAAGTGTAATACTGTCCTGAGTTTTTGCATAGTAGTATAAAAAGTATAAAACGTATATCTATAAAATAAACTGAAGTTTCTAGCGTTGACATTTGCAAAGAGTGGCACAGCAGCATATAAGTTAATGTACACAGTATATGTATGAGGTAGTTGATGTTGGTATATAGGCAAAGTGGCATATGAAGTAAGGCACATAAGGCACATTTGGCATCCTTAGATAAGGCTAGTCAGAGAATGCTGTATATGTATCTGCAGTAGTGTAGATAAAAGTAGTGTAAATGTAAACAGTAATAATAAATGTAAAGCAGTAGTAATAAATGTAAACAGTATTAATAAATGTAAACAGTGAATGTAAACAGTAGTAGGTCATGTGATCTGATGAGTCCAGATTTACCCTGTTCCAGAATGATGGGTGCATCAGGGTAAGAAGAGAGGCAGGTGAAGTGATGCACCCATCATGCCTTGTGCCTAGTCATCAATGCAAGATCTTGTTGAAAAATGAATACAACACTGGATGGAATTAGATCTTGTGATATTGCAGAAGCTTATCGAAACAATGCCACAGCAAATGCATGCCATAATTATTGCTAAAAGCGGTCCAATGAAATATTGGTGTGCAACCTTTTTTTTGGTGGTGACTTTTTTTTTTTGGGCCAGGCAGTGCAATTTGTGTCTGTAGAAAACTTACAGTATGATATGAGTAAACCTAATTCAGTCATAGCCTTTACTTTCTTGATCCACAGGGAAGAACTCAACAGGTAAATTTAGACATTAACAAGCAGTATGCCGATGTCCCCCATCGCTGAGGTACCGGTATTTTAAAAGTTAATGTTTGGAATTTTGAGATGACTTTTTTCTGGACTGGAATTGAACAGAGAATGCAAGTACGGTAAACCTTAATGTTTTTTGTGCAAGATATTCAAGTGAGTAGGAGTTACAATATTATACATGACCAGTCACAGCCAGGGGGTGACCAATGGTGGCCTTGGCAACCGTAGATTAATCTTCGGCCACCCCAAGGGCAACTCCAATCATTTGAGGAAAATACATTTAAGCAGTATAAAAACTAGAAAACATTGTTTCCTCAAATGATTGAAATGATTGAGTGTGGCTCGTTTATGTATACTGTATACATTTATATAGTTTTGCCCTGTATATATGTTGTATTTTGATGTGGCAACTCAATTTTTGAAGTTGGCTGATGAAAATGAGTGAATATTACCCAGCTTTTATGAGTGTTTAGGAAACAAATAAATGTTGATCAAATAACAGTTTTACTGAAATTATATAAAAACCTAATGAGAAAACCTAATGAGACCAGGAACCTAATGAGACTGTGAGAAGTCCCCCATTCACTTTTTGTAGACAAACAACAAACCACACAACCATCCATCGCTGCTTGTTCCTGTAGGGTTGCTGGAGGCTGTTGCTTATGTTCAGTAGTCACTGGACGGTGGCAGTGTACACCCTGAGAAGGTTACCAGTCCATTGCAGAGCCACACAAACACCCATTCACTCACACTGTCAGACAATTTCAGATTGACTGATTCACCTAGCATGAAGGATTTTGGATTGTAGGAGGAATGCACCAGGAGAACATACCATCTCCAGCTGGGAGACATCAAAGCTAACCATCTGGGCTACCCAGTGTATATAAACACTAAATAAAACTAGTATTCCTTGAAGGAATGTGAATCGCTCGCCAGCTTGTGCCAAAATTTCAAACATCTTGTGATCTGTCAGAGTGTGTTGAGGACGACTCTCAGATACTACCACACTACATTTCAGATACATATCTGTAAATATTACCTGAGTAACTGAGTATATTTAGAATATAGTTGTATTTTTGAGTTACTAAGTTTGTTTAGCTGTGGCAGCCATCTTGAATCTCATCAACTTGAAGTTATTCAAGTGCAAATGTACCACTGATGATTACTTTTTCAGAGTTTCAACAATAAACAGTAAACTTTCCACTGAAAGTCCTTTTTTAACCGAAGCCAAAAATCTTTAAATCAGAAAAAACATCATAAGTGTTTCTACTGATGATGCAAGCCATAAAATATTGGTGTAAAAAATCCCAACAATAAAACAAGTACCGGTAGATAAAGCCAAGATGAAGTTTAGAATTGAGATTAGATGTCCATCTTGTGCTCATGTGAAAAACTACAACCCTGTTTCAAAAACATTTGAAAATAATGTTCAATATAAATGATAAATAAAAACCCAATACTGTACAGTATACCAATTTTCAAATACAAACACTAATTCTAATAGGAAGTTGTGCAAAGTTAGTATCATTATGTTACAAAAATGCCCAAATGGAAGCAACAAGACAGAAAAGTTTCATAAAGTTGAACAAAAGTACAAACTTGTGGAACATCTCCTTGCTAATTGGGATAATTGGCAACGGGTCAGTACAAAAAAGAAAATACTGAATCCCAGAGGGGTTGAGTGTCTGTCAGAGGTTAAGATGGGGAGGGGTTCACAACCAGCTGTACTTTGTGTTTACTGCTCATTAGCGAGTAGCCAAGATGACAAGTTAATATGGCGAAAACGGTAAACATTACAGCGCTAAACGGCATCTGCCATCTGCTTTGTGCTGTGATCCGTGTAGCAGATAAAACTGAGACAATAGCTGAAATGAAATCGGGTTGTAAACAGAACAATGTGTGGGTGTGTGCGTGTGACTTAGCCCCAGCATTCATGCATTTTCCAGCACATCTTCGAAACCACACCAAGGGATTATTTATGATAATAGTGACTCACTCTGGCTTTAGCCGGAGTTGCAGTGGGATTACAGCACAATCTGATTGCTGACTGGCTTCTGTTGTCACACTGATTTATTAATATTCATAATGAGCCCAGACTTTTGCAGTTTGTTTCTACAAAGTGTCCTATTTGAGTAAGTGTATATCTTGTT
Organism: Garcialebias charrua; assembly: GCA_038048925.1. Classification (NCBI taxonomy): domain Eukaryota; kingdom Metazoa; phylum Chordata; class Actinopteri; order Cyprinodontiformes; family Rivulidae; genus Garcialebias; species Garcialebias charrua. The sequence continues at coordinate 25,560 of JBBPBX010005288.1, forward strand.
ACCTTTGAACAGAACATGTGGATACGTTACCTGAAATAGAACACCCATGCTTTTAGAACACCCATGCTTTTAGATTTTTGCTTCCAATAAACCAGATTTTCTTGTTATTTCTTTTACATTGGTTCTACGGGTTATCTGAAGGCTTTTCAAATGGTGTCTTTCGCTATTTAGTAACTTTATCGTATCTTTAGTCTAATCTTTGTACCTGAACATTTTCAAATGAATTAGGTTTTTGTTTGGGAGGCCACAGTATTCGAACTAATGCATGTCAGCCTCCTGAGGCAATTTAGTACCTAAAAACAGAAGTTAGTGGTTTGACAACAATAGGAAAGACCTATCTAAAGAGCGCACTATTTTGTAAAATGTTCTCACTAACGATGGAAAAAATATTTAAAATAAAAACACTGTAAAGCACAACGAGGCAACAATAGCACCTAAAGAAATGCAACCGGTTAGTCATTTGTAGTTTAAAGATAAACAAAAGACCCAACAGCGTTCCACCTGCTTTCATTTCATTCATACACGTACTGTCTCGCTATGGCTGACTTTCCTTCCTTGTCTTTCGAGTGCACACCTCCACCTGTTCCCTGTTCTCACGTCATCTGCCTGACATCATCTGTTCGTCTATCATCACCTCAAGGACACTTCTCATCCTGAATATGGTCTGTTTGAACTATTACTGTCAGGGAGATGATGCAACTCAATTAAAACAAGGACAAACCAATTCAAAAGCAGTTTTTAATCCAACAGCAGTTACTGATCTTCACAGAGCCAAAAGTGGAGTCTGTGCTGCAAAGACGAATGTGTGATTTGAACTTAATGTGGGCGCCTATGTGTATTCTTGATTGATTTTTTTATCTTTATTTAGAGTCAGAGAGTCTTTATTGTCATTTGCACCGCATGTAGTACATGTGATGAAATGAGATTATGTACACAGGGTCCCAGTTACATCCAACAACAAAATGTAAGAGAAAAACAGTAATAACATCTAGGATATGAACTAAGAAAAACATCCAACTAGAAATACACTAAGCCCTAGAGTAATAGAAAAACATCATTACAAACAGCAGCACGAACATGAGTCTTTATGAGCAGATGGTCACAGATGAACACAGCAACAAGAAAACAGATCAGCATCAGCATGATGTGATATTTTGCAGTGATTATTCTTATTATTTATTTATTCATGAGTCTAACAGCCTCAGGGTAGAAGCTGTTCCTCAGTCTAGTGGTTCTACATTTGATGCTCCTCAACCTCCGTCCTGAGGGGAGTGGGGCAAAGAGTGAGTGTGCTGGGTGAGTGAGGTCTTTCATGATGCAGGTGGCTCTTTTCCTGCATCTGGAGGTGTAAATGTCTGTGATGGTGGGGAGACTGACTCCAACAGACTTCTGTGCAGCCTTCACCACTCTCTGTAGAGCTTTCCTCTCTGCAACTGTGCAGCCTCCATGCCACACGTTGATGCTGGAGCACAGGATGCTCTCCACTGCACACCTGTAGAAGGAGGTGAGGACTGGGCTACTCAGACCAGCTCGTCTCAGCCGTCTGAGGAAGTAGAGTCTCTGATGACCTTTCTTGATCAGGCTGGTGGTGTTGTTGGTCCAGCTGAGATTATCATTCAAGTGTACCCCCAAGTACTTGTAGCTGGAGACCACTTCCACCACTGATCCACCTATGTTCAGTGGGGTGTGTGTTTGTTTGTTCCTTCTGAAGTCCACAATCATCTCCTTTGTCTTCTTCACATTCATGTGAAGGTTATTCTCTTTGCACCAGCTCTCCAGGTGTTCCACCTCCTGCCTGTAGCTGGACTCATCATTGTTTGTGATGCATCCCACCACAACTGTATCATCTGCAAACTTAACAATATGACAGCCTGGATGGATAGTACAATCATATGTGAGCAGAGTGAACATAAAATAAATAAATAAATA
>JBBPBX010005288.1:27620-43938 GCA_038048925.1 Garcialebias charrua
ATATATATAATATATATATAGTGAACATATATATATAATATATATATATAGTGAACATATATAGCTTACTGTACATCCTTGTATGCAGCTCCTCTGTGGTGTAAATTTAAAAAAGCTAGCATGCAGAAGCTTAAGGTTGCTTATAATGACTCCCTGAGAATTCTACTTAAGAAACCAAGGTTCAGCAGTGCAAGTGAAATGTTCTGTAATGCACATGTCAGAACGTTTCAGGCGCTCATGAGAAATTTGATGTACAAGTTTATGCGTCGTTTGTGCAGCTCCATGAACAGTCTTATTGTAACGTTTTCACATCCCTCTGTCAGTGCGCTAAGATACCAGTCGGCTCTGTGGAATCATTGGTACGCAAGTCTCTTATAAGATTTTATTTTTTATTATATATATTTTTATTGTTTTTATTTTTTTCGGTATGTGTTGTGTGTGTTATGTTTTTTTGTGGACCACGAGTCTGTCGAATAAAGCTGATGATGATGACATAGCACTGCCTTTTTTTCTATCATTCAAGTGTACCCCCAAGTATTTGTAGCTGGAGACCACTTCCACCACTGATCCACCTATGTTCAGTGGGGTGTGTGTTTGTTTGTTCCTTCTGAAGTCCACAATCATCTCCTTTGTCTTCTTCACATTCATGTGAAGGTTATTCTCTTTGCACCAGCTCTCCAGGTGTTCCACCTCCTGCCTGTAGCTGGACTCTTCTCTTCTTCTTTAAATATTAGCAGCTGCTAGCTAGCTGTAGCTTTTCTGGTGCAGTCTGTGGTACTTTTTTCAGGAAAATCATAAAATTTCCACTGAAATAACTAATTAAAAAAATTGTGTAAATCTTTTATAAAATAGTGTTTTAAAAACTGCTACGACTAAGATGTTTTTGAGATCATGTAGACAACATTCTACACTTTTTCTGCAGATTTTTTCATGAGATTTCTCTTTATCCTGTATCAAGTTTAGTGGAGGAATATAACCCAGAAATGCAGATTTGACTCACATAGTTCAAAGAATGAACTGAATTTATTGACTGTAAAAACAATAAAATGCTGTTGGGGCAGCCAAACATGACTTACCATACATAATAACTAAACAACAGGACCTCAAAAAGCACAGGGAGATAAAAAAAAAAAAAGATGCATTTGAAATGCATTATGCTCCACTGCTGGAGGAATGAAGCGACCGGGAATGAATAGAGGCAAATGTCTTATTCTAACGACTGTTCCATTTTAGGGATCCCCACAGTGAGTCATCCTCCTCCATCTCACGCTGTCCTCTGCATCCACTGTCCTCACTCCAACTACCTCCATGTCCTCTCTAACTGCATCCATATATTTCCTCTTTGTCTTTTTCCTGGCAGCTGCATTTCTAACATCCTTCTACCAGTACCCACTGTCCCTCCTCTGAACATGTCCAAACCATCTCAGACTGGTCTCTCTAACTTTATCTCCCAGTTGTTCAACATGTGCTGTATCTCTGATGATCTCATTCCTAATCTTAACCATTCCTGTCACTCTTAAGGAGAACCTCAACATCTTCAGCTCTGCCCCTTTCTTTTCCTGTTTTATTGTCAGTGCCACCGTCTCCAAACTGGACAACATAGCTCGTTCACCACTCTATTGAAAACTTTTCCTTTGACCTTTGCTGCCACGCTTTTGTCACAAATCACTCCTGAAACTTTTCTGCATAACCTGACTGAACACTTTTCTTCCCCTCTTTAGCACAGGTCCTGTGTCCCTGGACAGTCAACCCTAAGTACTTGAAGTCCTGCACATTTGTGGCCTCTGCTCCTTGTAGTCTCCCTGTTCCACTTCCCTCCCTCAAAAGGAACCAAACTAACTGAAATCTGATCATAAACACAAGAAACCATAAAAAGCAGACATTCTTACACACTATCAGTTTGTTTAAAACTAAATTAAAATTTCCAAACTCAGGGTATTCAAACAGGTATCTACAACAGGTAGGATACTACTTGCTCATAACCTTTCAACAGAGTACTACACCTTCTAAAGATCTGAACATTTGCTTTAATCTCTAAATAATTTTATTTGAAATATCTTGTTTTTGGACTTTGCAATTAAACAAAACATGGAAAACTTGAAAGAGTCCACAGAACTTTCCCGACTGGTCTATTTGAACCCAAGATGCCTTTGTTGTGAGGCAGTGGTGGTTAGTGCCCAACCACCATGTCAACTTCAAAACAGTCAAAATGCAGCCAGAGGTAGGAATGTAGCTGAATAATAAACAGAATGCAGTCTTTGTAGTTTGCCAACCATTATTGTAGTTCAACATTAAAACGTTTTTTTTTTATGTGGACATGATCTGATGCAGCCATGTTAGTGTGTGTGTGTGTGTGTGTGTGTGTGTATGCGCGTGCACGCGTGCACATGCATGTGCCAGTACAAAGATATGTTTGGAGCAGCACTGTGTTAAGGCTAAACACACTTAAGGCTATGAGCAATCAGTGAGTAAAGTTCCCCCATTGCTGTCATTAAAGCTCCACATAAAAGCTTAAGCTGCTTTTATCCTTTCAAGGAATAAAGGGAGAATGTCAGCACATAATTAAATTAGATGAAAGGAGGGGAATTAGCAGCTTCCTCCTCTTTAAACACAAATGACTTAATCAGAACCTTGGGCTAAATGAGACAGATGGTTACATGATGATCAGGATAAACATCCTTCTTCTTGCTTCTATCTTTTATGCCATCTCACTTTTGGTCATTTCCATCATCTACTCTGCAAACAGGGTAAAAACAGTAATGGTGAATCCAGACCGAACGCGTTTTCAACTGCAGGAGCGTCCGGTTTACATGCAAAGTCAATGGGGGACGCGCCTCCAGGCGTCTCTTGGCGTCGGGCGTCACGTCACGTGCGTGTTGAGCGTGCTGGAAAGCGTTTTTCGTGCACGTGAACCCGCGTCAGCCTCCAAACCACGCATTCACCATGCTGAAGATTTCGCCGTTCAAAATCGTGGACGCGTGTGTCCAACCAATCAGGGAGAGTCGGGTGGAGGAGAAAGGGGGAGTCCGCTATGTGACGCGGAAACGAGGGGACGGGGGTATTGCGCAACTATGTGACGTATTGTTTGTGGGACACAGAAAAAACCCGCGGAGTCATGGACTATGGAAGAGAAACTCATTGTAGCTGTGTGTTCGCGACAAGTCCTTCACGACCAGTCAAGTCTGCTCTACAGAGACAGAAATAAAAAGCTCCTTGCCTGGCGGAGTGCAGTGAGGAACTCGGTATACCGGTAAGCTCCTCCCACACCCCCGCCGCCACGCCGCCGCAATTTCACGTTCCGGTCTGGACACCACTGGGTCCAGTGCGTCCACTTGCGTGCGTGTCGAGCTTTTTTGCCGTTGAAAAGGCGTTCGGTCTGGATGTACCATAAGAATACTTTTTTCCATTAGTTTTATGCATTATTACCTAATAACATATTTTGCCCTCAGGGTTTTAAAAGTTCTGAATTGTAAAAACAATCTCAGCAATTATTACTTTTTCTTCTTTCGGCTGCTCCCTTCTTCAGGGGTCGTCACAGAGAAACTAACTCGTATGAAGACCTGGTAATTGTTTTTGTGCCGGATGCTCTTCCTGACGCAACCACAGAGCACCGAGCTACCACAGCCCTCTGTGAGGAGCAGAGAGCAACCGCAGGTCGCAGCTGAGCGAGTCCAAAGTCCACTGCCTCCGCTCAGCTCAGGTCCGCCTGGATGCGCCGCTCCAAGACGCATGCGCGGGAATTGCGAGATCGCGCGATAAATCAAGTGATAAATAATGAAGTCAGAACAAAACAATTCATTCGGTGGAAGAAGGAGAACAACAGTAAAGGCTGCCTTGATCTTCTCTCGTAAATAAGCGACAGGACATGGTTTGAGCAACAGGAAGTGATGTTTACATTTCAGAATAAAATACTTTTTTATTTATTTATTTCTTGTATTGCGTTATTAGGTGTAGTCATAGTCATAAATATAATAGTTTAGTCATAGAATAGTCATAAATGATAGTTTGACAGCATTTTTGTACAAATAAATCCGTATAGAGCTAGGATTAGTCCGCCCGTGGTGATTTTATTTTGTAAATACGGAAGTTGTGCTCGTTCCTTTTCCTGTTGGTGCGACGTAATCTTCAAAAGTTGACTCCGGCACAGCTCCGTCGTCCGGCAGAAATAGAAAATTTTCTAATTTTGACGGACTGCCGTCCGCTCGCCGCAGCTCACCGCCGCCGTGCGGAGCCAGTGTACTTTATCTCATTGATTATAATGGGTGCGTATTTGCTGCGGAGGTCGGACCGGAGCGGGGCGGAGCTGCAACGCGTGTGGTGTAATTTTGGCGTTAGAGACGCTCAGTTAATTTAAAGCCTGTACAGCAACAACAACATTTCAGACGTAGATCCAGAGCTGTAAAATGTCCTACAGTTTGTGTTATTGACTGATCTGACCTACCTGAAGGCTGTTTTAATGCTGCTGCTGCTCTGTTAGCAGTGTTTACAAGCTGCTCCTCGTTCACGTTCGGATCACGTCGTTAAGTCCGTTCAAGTTAGACGTGTTGTCTGCTGCAGATCCAGTCTCCGTGAAACAAAGTCCACACACCGTTTTGGATGTGCGCTCGTGTTTTTAACAAGTCACAACGTTCCCAAACAAACAGGAGACCGCAGCGAGATGCTAAACCTAGCTTAATGCTAACGTGTGCTACAAGACACCGGGCGGTCGCATAGACTGACGTCACTCCTGTCTTTTTTTTTTTATCGCTCCCCCCGAGACGCATTGGCGAAATAAAATAAAATTACAGTTCTACAGAAAATGGCAAAAAAGTAACGCACAATAATTTGGAGTGAGTAACTTTAATCTGATTACTGGAGTTTCAAATAGCAACGCGTTAGATTACACGTTACTGAAAAAAGTGGTCAGACCAGAGTAACGCGTTACAAAGTAACGCGTTAGTGACATCACTGGTCACAGGTCGATAATGTCTCGCAAAGATGAGATCATTACACCGTGGAGAGCTCAGATTGAAAATATAAGTCAGTGATACAGAGCACAAGCAATCCCTGCGTTAAATTTCAGAAGTGTGAATTAACCTTATCTATCAACGTTCTCTCCACTGAGACAAAAGTAGTCAGTCAATAGATCATAGCTTCTTCTTCTTGAACACATTTATAGGGATTTTTGTATTGTAAGGCCCAGTACAGCCTGGTCTGGTCTGGCCTGGCCATGGTCAGCCTGACCTTGATCTACCACAGCCATGGTTGTGTTTGCTTTGAGCAGAGTACCGCCTTGATGTGGGAGATGATCATGTCAAAAATGCACGGTCATATTATTTGTGACAAATACGGAAGAATACACTTACCTCATCATTTGTCAAGGGTACCAAACCTGTTTGGGAATCTGAAAGTTATGCACCATAACTCATGTTCCCTGAAGGAAGGGAACGAGGTACAAAATATGCTATGGGAATTGCGCCCCCGCGCGATTACCTGAAGAAATACATTCACGCCTTTACGGCAGGGGCATCAGCGTTGCGCCAGAGGCCCCATCCTCTGGGTACTTAAGCCGTTGACGCCCATCCAACTTTCTCCAAAATGCACTTCACCAAGCTTTCAGCATTGAAAAGGGCCAGATATGTTACACCTCGTTCCCTTCCTTCAGAGACTGACTAAGATTCCATTCAGGGGTCAGGATCCTGCTGGTGGGTCTCTTTCTTAGCACTCTCTTCATAAATCTTATTATGAGTGGATGTGCGCCAGGTGTCTTGTTTCCCCAACCTTCGTGACAGGCTGAAATTGCTGATAGGAACACCTTAATTGTTGAGAAAAAACAACCTTTTTCCAGTATGTCCTGAAGAAAAGTCAGGAGCTGAGCCAGGTCACATGAATAAGAAATAATATTTCTTTCTGTGCACCAAGCTTCAAAAATACACCATTTCTGTGCGTAAAGAGTCGGTGTTGACATAGCTCGGGCATTCTAAATGTTATTTACCACATTTTCTGGCAGGCCTGATGCTACCAGCTTGTTCCTTTCTGCTACCAGGCTGAACATTTCCACAGCTCCCAGCCTAAGTGGCGAGACTGCTCCTTCTGGTGACGTGGTGTGTCCCTGAAGAGGTGTAGTTGGTGGAACCAGTTCTCATCCAAGGGCCGTGGATTCTGTGATCCCCCGAGGATCAACCACGTTAGGGAGAGGGCCTTTTTGCAGATGTGCTGCCATACTACTCTGATCGAGAGTGTTTGAGGGCAGAGACAATCTATTGTCATTATTAGACAAAAGTGGAACAGAATGTCTGTTTTTCCTCTTTTTGTTAGGGGTCATGGGACTGAGGAGCTGCGAGTTTTGTAAGCGAGCAGATCTCATGACCCCAACCCGTTTCCTGGTTTAGTCTGGTTTACTGGTCTCCGGCCTTAACAGAGCGTTGGAGCCAGACAAACCGCCCAGGGTCTGTGTTTCACCTGGTGGGGGGACATCATTAAAGAGCAGAACTGAGTCAGCACATTGAGTACGGTCACGTGCTACAGGATCACTGCTTGAACATTACGTGTCGCCCATCAATGATAAGGGGACAACTACAGTGTGAGAACGTGGAGATGGTCCTTTGTGCTTGGCATACTTTAAATTGGTTGGTGACAGAGAGCTCAGTTCTCTTCGATTAAAAGGAAGAGGAATCTGATTCAGCCCCGGTTTGTTTACACACACAGCAGATTGATCACAACCGCCTTTGTGAACATGTGAAGCTGGTGGTAGCCTGTTGGCTTCTGCCGTGGCCCCCCGTCCCTTACTGGGAGCCGTTGAATAGGTTTCCAGGGAGGTGGGTCATCAGATTCTGTCGGCGCGCATCCCTGGGGCGCGGACATGTCACAGGTTTGCTTGGTTTGTGTATTGTCCGCCCCGTGGTTCACATTGGAGCGGGGGCTGGAGCACGTGACCCCCTCACCTGTCACTCTGAAGAGTGTGGGGCCGTCTTGCAGGCACCTACGTGCCTGTCTGTTACAGACAGAACAGAGGTATCCTGCTAGGGCTTATTGATTAGGCTAACACCCCGTGAGCTGTGAGAGGGGTGGGAGGAGAGATGGCCCCCTCCCTTTATTTCAACTGGCAGGCCAGAGGGACCCGTTCTGCTGAAGTTATTGTGTTTGTTGTTGTTGTTTTTTTTGTGAGTCAATAAAACAGTGAGGGGCTGTTTTTTGAGCTTTATTCGTGCTTACGTGTAATGACATATTTGACTTTATGTCACTCACAGCAGGAAAAACATGATATGTGCATGTAAGAGTTACCAGCTTTTTGTACGGTGCTACAAATAAAGTCTGGACATGAAAATATCATTCCACGTACCACGTGGGTGGATGATCGTGTAAAATCAAGACGTGGATCTGGTTCATCAGGCACGCTTTTGTCTGGTGTCCCGGTTTGCCGAGGAGGCCTTGTGTCTGACCGCCTGGCGGGGGACAAACCTGTTTTTGGTCCATGCGTGTTCGGTTCGAGGTGGTCCCGGCGTTTGACTCTGCTAGTGCTCTGCCTCGTACGCCGGTCGCTTTTGCGGTGGGGCACGTGTTGCTGAGCGGTGTCGAGGCTACACGGGTCTGCCCCCAGCTGACTCCCTGTGGGGGGCGAAGGTTCTCCTGGGAATGCCCACTCGGAGAGCTTCAGCCTGTTTGCACCTCTGATCCAGCTTGGTCTGAATTCGATCCAGAGCTTTTCCAAACAATCCCGTCGGTTCTATCGAGTGGTGGAGAAAAGGCACCTTTTGTCCCTCCGGGAGGTCGGTTAGGGTCATCCACAGATGGCGTATCGCGATGACCACCTCAACCATGCCTCTGCCTTGAGTAACAGCAGCTGTTCCCATCATGCGGAGCACAAAGTCTGTTGCCGTGCGAGCTTCATCTAGCAAGTCAGCGGCAGCTTGTTCGTCTGTCGTTACCTGGAGCTCCTGCAGTTTTTCAGCCAGGTAAGCTTGCATCAACGCGGACGCGTTCATCGCGCGTGCCGCGAGTCCCTGAGCTCTGTAGCATTTCTCGAGCAGAGAAGCTGAAGCTCGACAAGCTTTGCTAGGGATAGTTGGTTTTGTCCCGGATGACTTGGGAGCCAGGTGAGACGCCAGCGTGTCTTAAATTTGAGAAACGTTGGTTATTCCCACTTCATCCATCCCGTCCACATCGAGAAACTGTGAGAGTGGCAACAGCATGGGAGCTCTGGGCTGAGCCCAGGTGCGAGTCAGCTCTGTGAAGAAGTCCGGGAACAGGGGCATCCTTTGCCTCGTGGCGGCCTGCTGCTTTGAGTAAAAATAGTTTCCTGCCAGCCTCGTGACCTGTTGACGAGGCGGAGGTTCTGGCCATGGGATCTGCAGCGTATCCGTTGCTCTGTGACACAAGTCGAACAGAGCAAGGATGGAAAAGTCAGTCTCTGGGAGCACAGGTACCAGGTGCGGGAGAGATCTTCTCCCTGTTCCTCGTATTTGATCTCTGCGTCCTCCGTGGAAAATTTGCCTGAGGCTGAAATCGAGATCTCGTCCTCGTTCATCATGCCTCGAGTGTCGAATTCGACTGTTAAGTCCACCATGGGAGCTAGCACATCAGGGCTGTCGCCCCATTCGACTCGTTTGCTGTCATCCAGAGCCATGTTCTCGAGCTCCGGCTTGGGAGTGAGGGGCTCAGTGGTGTCCGGATCCGCTGGCGCCGCAGCGGCACCCATGGCCTTGGCGACGAAGTCCGCCCGGTGCCTCCTCACCGCCTCCAGCATCTGGTTGCAGTATTGGCAAGAGTCAGGCACATCCAGGGCCATTTTTGCATGTAACATCCCCAAGCAGACGGGACAGGCCTCGTGGGTGTCCGTTACTGAGAGGGAGAAACTGCATCCGCTGGGACAGGCGCACGAGGTTGGGCTCGTCATCCTGTTGGTTTTCCTTGGAAGTCTTGTCTTTCGCTTTCCTTTCTCCGGAGGCATGTCCGAGATAAGGCGAGCGAGTCCTTCCAAAATCATTTTCCTTCTATTTTGAGATGTCTCCTCCGTCGCGTCGCTTTCACTGGCTAGCCCGTTACGAGCTAGCAGGGGTAGCTCCCGCAGTTAGCGCCGTCTAGTGAAGCAGTCTGCGGAGAGCGGAGAAGAAAATACTTCGGGGTTAAGGGAAAATGTGCCGGACTAGCTTTCGCTAGCCCAGCAGTACGCAGGAATAATTCTCCGTACGCTCTGTGTAGGGAGCAAGCTCACCTCTGGTTGAGCAATGAAGCAACAGAGAAGTCCCGCGAAGAGAGGTAGTTCAGGTTTAAGCGAGGTGAAGGGCAATAAGAGAAAGTTGGATGGTCGTCAGCGGCTTAAGTACACAGAGGGCGGGGCCTCTGGCGCAACACTGACGCCCTACCGTAAAGGCGTGAATGTATTCCTTCAGGTAATCGCGTGGGGGCGCAATTCCCATAGCATATGTGGCACCGAGAGACATGACTGAAAGGGAACCATTCTAATAGATACAGTACATGCATGATCTATCCACCAAAAATAAACAAACAAAAAAACAGAGCTCTCTCTCACTCACAAACCAAAAGTAACACACTAGTGGAGGGAATGAACTGGAGGATGACTTGTGTGATGTGATGGGTCGGTGAACCAATCATTGGCCAAAAGTATGCTGACATCAAATTAGCTTCAACAGCCCAGCCCAAATGGAACCCCAGGTCTCTGGGTTCCAGGAATCAGGCTGCAAGTCGGCCATAACACCAAATGGAAATATGCAAAACACGAGTTTTGAACCCAAGTCGGGCCTTACAATGTAAAAATGCCATATCTGTCCCTTGCTGATTCTCCTGATTCACAGTACTAAAAAAAACTGCAAAACAAACTGGGAGCTTGCTGCTTTCCCAACATGGTGCCAAAAGTAATCTTATTTCACTTTTTCTTTTGAAAACTCAACCTAGTTTACCCTTTACTCTGCAAGACCTTGGCTATGAAACTAGAAATAAGATTTCTGGTTCTTTGAAGGACTCAGATCTTGAGGCTCGGTTCCTTTCAAAGACCCCTTTGATATTTTTTTTTTGAATGGTTAGTGATGTAGTAGTGACGTGCTGTAGTGTGGTTGTATGACACTATTAGAGCCATATCTAAAAAAGTTAAGTCTGATCCTCTGGACATTCAAAAAATGAAACAAAAAAAGTGTAAAAATGTTTCTGTCTTCAGTCTGAAGAAGTCTTTCGGACGAAAGACGAAACGTTTCTACATTTTTTTTTTTTGAATGTCCAGATGACCAGAATTAACTTTTTTAGAGTTTTCTACCTGGATTATTGAGCATGCATCAGGATATTAGTCATATTGCCACAACTACACATGCTACATGGAACCACCTTCCCATTCCTTTCTGAGAAAGGGTGGAATGTCCACTTGTATTGTCCAACGTCCCTCAGAGGCATCCTGATTGGGCCTCAGAGACACTGAACTTACAGTATGTAAATAAGCTCTTCGTCTTCCCCTCCGTGCTGATTGTTCCCCTTCAAGCTGACTCCCCATAAGGTCTACCTCCCTTGTGTTAACCAACCCTCCTTTCTGAGAAAGATAGACTTTGCGTCTCCAAAAGAGTTTATAACAGCAGTTGAACAGAACTTTGCCATAGCCTCGGGACAATAAGAGGTGTGGTCACCAAAACAATGAAGGATGTGGGTCAGCTAGATCGAGCTTCAAACAGACCACCTGTTGTTTGGTTATATTTTTCATTTACCCTTTTATTTATACAGGTAATCTCATTGATCCACGATAACTCATTTTAAAGAGAGACTGTTTAGGGAGGAGATGGTGGGGGTTAAGGGTCTTACTCAGGGGTCCAGAGTGGGGAGAATGAGGGTGGAGGCAGGTGTGGGTGTTTCACCTTTTCCACCACCATTGGGAAAACAGACGCCACCTGTTTTCATACTGCTGAAGAGTAGAAGGTGCCCTGGCGCCCAAGATGGTGTGTCCGACAGGGCTCGAAACTCCAGTCAGCTGCTGTCCTGGCCCTTTAGCGGCCACACCAACAGCTGTAGACGTTGAGGATTGGGGTGCCATAGCAACCCCCCAGCTGAGACAGCAAGTTCCTCCTGGTTGGAAGATGCCATGGGATGTCCTAACATAAACTCCGTAGTAGTTGGAACCATGGTCGTGCTGGCCATTATGGGGCCACCAATAGCATTCTATGTCCCTCCTCTAGGATTTTGAAGGGTTGGCCAAATCAGAAAAAGGGGTGGAAAGGCATATAGAAGGACCCTTGGCCAAGGATGAGCCGGTGCGTCCTGGCCCAGCGCACCAGACGCCCCCGTATGGGAGTACCATTGGGGACACTGGGTTGACTCCTCTGTCGCAAACAGGTCCACCTCTGCTTGACCAAAACGGTCCCAGATCATCCACACTATGTCACTGTGGAGGGACCACTCTCCCGGAGCAGACCCCTGGCGGGAGAGAAAATCTGCGAGCTGATTGTGTCGCCCTGGTAAGTATGTCACCGGTAGGGTGGACAGACAAGTGGAGGCCCATTCCAAGAGCACCTTGGACACACCAAGAAGTTGTGCTGACCTGGTGCCCCCTTAATGGTTGATGTGATGGACAACAGAGGTGTTGTCTGACCGAACGAGGACATGCCCCACTTCCAGGTGGGACGAGATGTTCTTGAGTGCCAAATGCATTGCACGCAGCTCCAGTACATTTATATGCCTGGAGTGGTCCCCTTGGCCCCAACAGCCCTGAACTGCTTTGCGTTGCCACACAGCGTTCCATCCTGTGGAGCTGGCATCTGTTGTGACCACTTCCCTACGACACACTACCACTCCCATGGGGACACCACTGGACAAATAATCTTTGTCCTTCCTTGGGGTCAGGGCATGAAGACATGGCCATGTCACTGTGAGTTGTAGCCTGGCATCCTGGCGAAGGTTGTTAAGCCAGCTCTGCAAGGGGCGAAGAGACAGCAGGCCTGGGTGTACCACCCGAGTGACTTGATACAAGGAAGTAAGTTGAGGAATAGCCTCTGGGTTATCGTAGAGGGTAACCATGGGTCATAGTAGCAACCACCCATGCGACAACGGCGTGAGCAGCCCAGAAACTGAGCTGCTGGTGGGAGAAATGTCAGATGGCCGGCCCCCTCCACGGCCTCTAGGGGTTGTGTGTGTGTGTGTGTGTGGGGAGGGGGTGACCTGAGCCCTTGGTCCAAACCTGCCCAGCTGGTTGGTAGATCGACTCACGAAAGATCCTGTTGGGTCTCTGCTGATCCACACAAGGGCAAGGACCCTGAGGCGGCCAAAATATGGAGACAGCCGACGGGCGCCTCAGAGGTGGAGGGGGTATCGCCTTGCTAAGGGTCGAAAGCTGCCGCCTTGTCTGTCATGTTTGGATGGTCCGTTTGAGCCCTTCTAAGGCAGCTAGACCAAACAACTCTCCCGGCACCACCGGCAGATCATGGAGGGATCTACGACATGGCTCAGTCAAAGACGCATGATGTCCTGCATGAAGCCGTTACCTGATCCACTAACTGCACTCCTAGACTAAAAAAAGGAACCAGTCACTGACTGTTCCTGCTCGTCCCCTAGAAAATGAGAGGCAGAGGCAGCCAAGGATAACACATCTTCTTCCGCAGCCAGTTCAGGCCTGGGTGGGGAGGTGAGCCCATTTGCTTTCATTGGCTCAACACCCAGTTGGCGTGCCTGGAAAACTGGAAAAAGGACATAATTTCCGTTAATTCTGCGGACAACCATTCCACTCTCGTGGAAAGACCCTGATCAGACTTGGCTTGCCTCTTCCCAAGAGGGGCACACAGAGACTGCGGCCTCAGTCTAGCACTTCGAGAGCCTGGATGGAGCTTCCTGTCCAGAAGGCGGGAGGTCACTGCTGAGCTCGGGGCAAAACCAGGCCAGCCGAGCCACTCTTACAGAATGAGGCATGAAACTGCAGTTCATGCAGGGGTTCTCCGACAGGGCCTCCAGCAGATGGTCATGTCCCAGGTAGGTAGGACACAGGTCGTGACTATCATACGCCTGGAGCACAGACCCACAATCTATGTAGCAGTGAGAACTGTCCATGCTCCCTACTGTAATAATAATAATAATAATAATAATGAATTTAATTTATAACAAACTTTTCATTAACAAAAATCTCAAAGTGCTACAAAGTGCAACAAAATCAAAAATAAAACAAGTGATAAAACAAGTAAAATTAATAATAATATCAACTAAGATCAAAGATAAAATCATGAGGAGGTAGAGTAAGCTCGCTTAAAAAGAAAGGTCTTCAAGCCGTTTTTAAAGTCAACCAGTGACTGTGGAGCTCTCAGGTAGTCAGGGAGGGAGTTCCATAGGCGGGGGGCAGCCACACAGAGTGCCGGTCTCCTGTAGGCAGTTTACTCAAGAGAAAAACTGCAGCTCAGTAGAGGAGCTGGCACTGCCATCTACACGCAAGACGTAAGACGAACAGGCCAAATTCAGGAGAGGGTGCGCAAACGCTAGCTTTCACTAACAGAAGTGAATTTGGGAGAGGGTGCGTGAATGCTAGCCTTCACGAATAGAGAAAAAGTTTGGCAAAAAATTAATTGGGAGAGGGTGCGTGGACGTTAGCCTTCACCAATAGAGAGTCAAAAAAAGATTTGGGAGAGGGTGCGTAGACGCTAGCCTTCACCAACAGAAGTGAATTGGGAGAGAGTGTGTGGACGCTAGCCTTCACTAATAGAAATGAATTGGGAGAGGGTGTGTGAACGCTAGCCATCACCAATAAAAGACAAGGCCACGTTTCAGAGAGCCTAGCACCGCTAGATCAGCCCAACCATTTATAAGGTTATCGAAAAGTGAATGTGGAGCGGGTACACTAACGCTAGCCTTCACCAACAGAAAACAAGGCCAAGAAACTTAAGGAGACTAGTACAGTTAGTTCAGAACCCTTTACAAGATTGGCAATAAGTGAATTAGGAGCAGGTGCGCTAACGCTAGCCTTCACCAATAAAAAACAAGGCCAAAACTCAAAGACACTGGCACAGATAGCGCAACGTATTTGTAAGGTTGGCGAAAGTGAATTGGGAGAGATCGCGAGGAACTCTAGCCTTCACCAATTAAAAATAAGGCCAAAACTCTGACTAGCACTGCTAGTTCAGCCTAACCGCTTATGAGGTAGGCAAAAGTGAATTGGGAGAGGGTGCGAGGAACGTTAGCCATCACCAATAAAAAACAATGCCAAAACTCAAAGGGACTAGCACCGCTAGTTCAGCCCAATCGCTTATGAGGTTGGCGAAAGTGAATCGGGAGAGGGTGCGAGAAACGCTAGCCTTCACGAATTAAAAACTGCCGTATTCAACGGAGGAAAATATGCACCGGTGTTTAATACGCTTTGTCCAATTATTAACAATAAACAAGAAAAAACGTAAACAATACGCTTCGGTGTTTAATACGCGTCATCACCACGCGACGCGTCAGCGCCTTGTTGCGGTTCAAAAGTTGAAGGAAAGCTCTGAAACGAATGTGCAAGTTTTAAGCAGGTTTATTGTACATTATAAGAATAAACCTTACAGCAACCAACAGACCTGACTCCAAGCACAGTCCAACACACACATCTTCGAAGGCGGACCACGGTTTTATACCTCTAGATGACGTCATCGCCTCGTGGGACCAATCCTGGAATCGAACCGCCTTGGAACCGCCCTAGAACTTTTCTACTCTGTGAGTGATCCGCCTCTCAGCCAATCAACTACCAGCTCTGTATGTCAATCATCAAATGTTGTGTCTGTTGTATTATGCAGGCGTGTAACTGAAAAACTCTTCCCTATTGGAAATAAAACCCGTAAATAAAGGTTCCATCTTGAATATATTTTCACATTATATGGTGGAATTAAGTGAACATAAATCATAACACATAATATGTGTGCTTCAGGTGTAATACTGATATACATATACTGTATTTCAGCCTCATTTGCCCTAATCAAGATGGCGGCGACAGAAGCAAGCGAGTACGAAGATCTTCACAAGGAAACACGGTAAAACAATTATTTATTTGCGAGAAAAAATATATTTCTTAGCTGACTTCATAGCAGACATGCTTCTGAGCTTAACGAAATGTTCAAATCAGCTGGATTTAAAAAAAAAAGTTTGCCGAATTTTAGGCAGGTGGTTCGGACCGGACGCTTTGTTTCTTTAAATTTATCTAAATAAACGCTTAAAAAATATATTTCTTAGCTGACTTTATAGAAGACGTGCTCCTGAGCTTAACGAAATGTTCAAATCAGCTGGATTAAAAAAAAAAGTTCGCCGAATTTTAGGCAGGCGGTTCGGACCGGACGCTTTGTTTCTTTAAATTTAGCTAAATAAACGCTTAAAAATATATTTCTTAGCTGACTTTATAGAAGACGTGCTCCTGAGCTTAACGAAATGTTCAAATCAGCTGGATTAAAAAAAAAAAGTTCGCCGAATTTTAGGCAGGCGGCTCGGACCGGACGCTTTGTTTCTTTAAATTTAGCTAAATAAACGCTTAAAAAATATATTTCTTACCTGACTATAGCAGACGGGCTCCTGAGCTGAACCAAATGTGAAATCAGCTGGATTTAAAAATCCGCGGTGTGGTTTATGAGTGGTATCTTGCAAACAAAAACAGCGAACCTCACAGCTAATAGCAGCTACATCCAGAGCAAGGGGCGGGCAGCGACAGAGTCAGTCCGACCAGAGGAGGCTGTTTTCGGACACATGAGCTAGAAACGTCTGGAAGTGGCCCTCCTCTTCCTCTTCGCTCTCTGAGTCCTCTGCTGGCTGCTGCCTACAGCGCCCGTATAGCGGCCGAAACTGGTACTGCACCATTTTTGCCAAAAATGAAAAACGAAGAATCAGAGCGAAAAAGGTCTAAAAATATGGGAAAAAATCCATAAATAATACTCTTCGGTGTTTAATACGCAGGACATTCAAATGAGCAAAAATACAGCGTATAATACACCGGTTTTTACGGTAGGCCAAAACTCAGACTAGCACTGGTAGTTCAGCCTAACCGCTTATGAGGTAGGCAAAAGTGAATTGGGAGAGGGTGCGAGGAACGCTAGCCATCACCAATAAAAAACAATGCAAAAACTCAAAGGGACTAGCACCACTAGTTCAGTCCAACTGCTTATGAGGTTGGCGAAAGTGAATTGGGAGAGGGTGCGAGAAACACTAGCCTTCACAAATTAAAAAACAAGGCCAAAACTCAGACTAGCACCACTAATTCAGCCGAACCGCTTATGAGGTTGGCAAAAGCGAATTGGGAGAGGGTGCGAGGAACGCTGGCCTTCACCAATTAAAAACGAGGCCAAAACTCAGACTAGCACCGCTAGCTCAGCCCAACCGTGTATGGGGTTGGCGAAAGTAAATTGGGAGAGGG
>JBBPBX010005288.1:50279-63529 GCA_038048925.1 Garcialebias charrua
TAAATTATCTAATAAATGCTAACAAGGTAGCTGAAAATGTAGAACAAGCTTAAATTAACATAAGAAAGCAGAAAGAACACATGATTGCCCAATTATGCTGAAAGAAGCAGAAATGAGCAGAATAATGGAAATTATCTGAAAAAAGCTGATTAGCCAAAACTAGCTGAAAAGCAGCTAAAAATCAGAAAGAAGCTTAAATTACCAGAAGGAAGTGGAGAGAGCACCTTTTTGCCGAATTAAGCTGAAAAATGTTGACATGATTGCAAAAAATGTGGAATTAGCAGAAAAAGCTAAAATTAGCTTAAGACTGCTAAATAGTAGCTGAAATAGCAACAAAAAAAAAAAGCTGAAACTTGCAGAAATAAGCTGAAAGGAGCATAACAACCTGAAATTAGCAGAAAGAAGTTAGAAGAAGCACAACAATGTTGTAGTTAGCAGAAAGAACCGAGCACAAAACAGCTGGAAAAAAATTGCTGAAAAAGTTAAAATTTGCACAAGGAAGCTGAAAGAAGCTGAACCATAACAAAATGTGAAAGGAGCAGTAAAAGGTTGTAAACAGATCTAAAGAGTTGAAGGAGGTCAAATGAACTCAATACATTTTCTTTGAGGAAAAAATGGTAGAAAAGGCAAAATATTTTAAAAAGCTAAAGTTGCACCAAAACCAAAAGTCATAGCAGGATTGTCCTGAAAGAGCTGAAACGTTTTGATTCATGATTTGTTGAAGAAGCTTGAAAACTGTGGAAAAAGAATCACGCTGAAAAACATACAGAAGAAAATGGATCATAATACATGTACTGTACTGTTAATGCTTCATAAACATTCACACTAGAGACTAAAAGCACACATGGTCAGACCTCATAGGAGCTTTCCAATGTTTGGCTAGTCCATTCTTTTGCACTTGTTTTTAAGGTGGGCCATATAAAATTTATGTTCCTTCCCCATTAAAGCTGCTTCTCTGTATTGACCTTGATATCCATCAAATTTATGCAGAGAAGATGTCTGTGGCTATACATAACTGGAAATTGTCAAACCACTCATAGATATCTTTGGTAATTGAAAATTTAACACTTGGGCGTAGCTTTATGGCGTAGTCATAAATCATGAAGACATAAAACTGCAACATACGTTGGATTGGTATTCATTTTAGAGTCATTTGACAAAGAGAAAGGTGTCTTGAGACTCATGGGGGCAACCTCCGTCCTGAGGGGAGTGGGGCAAAGAGTGAGTGTGCTGGATGAGTGAGGTCTTTCATGATGCAGGTGGCTCTTTTCCTGCATCTGGAGGTGTAAATGTCTGTGATGGTGGGGAGACTGACTCCAACAGACTTCTGTGCAGCCTTCACCACTCTCTGCAGAGCTTTCCTCTCTTCAACTGTGCAGCCTCCATGCCACACGTTGATGCTGGAGCACAGGATGCTCTCCACTGCACACCTGTAGAAGGAGGTGAGGACTGGGCTGCTCAGACCAGCTCGTCTCAGCCGTCTGAGGAAGTAGAGTCTCTGATGACCTTTCTTGATCAGGCTGGTGGTGTTGTTGTTTGTTGTATTTGTTGTATATAAATGTAGAGGATTGTTTACTATGCCCAACAGATGTTTAGATAATAAGTAAATATCACGCTTCGGTTCCGGTGAGCAAGCAAACCCAGAATGCAGGCAGAACAGGACTCGGAGACGGAGAGTGTAAAATAATAAACACTTTAATAATGAAAACAAAAAGGCTGACACTGCAGCAGCTACTTACAAAATGATGAGGAAGTGTTTCATGGCTCCACCAGACATAGGGAGAAAATGACTATGACCCGACAAATGCAAAGACCTGAATCCACACTTAAATACAGACCAAAGTAATCAACTAAACACTGAACACCTGTTGGACATCTGACAGGGGAGGAGACGCAGGGATGAGAAGAGCCAACAGGAGGAGACGCAGGGATGAGGAGCCAACAGGAAACATGACAGGAGCAAAGCCTGTCATAACCCCCCCCTCAAGGGTGGCACCCGACACCCCCAAGACAGGCCCCCCCACACAGCAAGGGCGGGCGGAGGGAGGCAACAGGCAGGACGGCGGGCCAACACCATCAGCCAGATCTGGAGGACGTCCAGGAGGTCGCCCATCACCATCAGCCAGATCCGGAGGACGTCCAGGAGGTCGCCCATCACCATAGGAGGAGGAAACCCCAGTCTCAGGGAGGCCTCCAGGAGATGCGGAGGGCAGAGGAGCCACTGTAGACACAAGGACCACTGCTGGAGCGGGGACCCCCGAAGAAACGAGGACCTCTGCAGTGGAGCCCCCCGGCGAAACGAGGACATCCAGCAGAGCGAGGACCTCCGGTGGTTCGAGGACCTCATGAGTGAAGACCCCCAGAGGAGTGGAGACCACCGGTGAGACGAGGACCCCTGGTCGGGCGAGGACCTCCGATGGAGGAGCGAGGCCCACTGACGGAGGAATGAGGACCTCTGAGACGAAGACCCCCGGTGGAACGAAGACCTTTGACGAGACGAGGGCCTCTGGAGAAGCGAAGACCCCCGACGAAACGAAGACCTTCGATGAGGCTACGTCAGGCGCCAAGACGGGCGATGAGACGCCGTCGGCGCCGAGAAGTCGATGTTGGGCGCCGAGACGGGCGATAAGACGTTGTTGGAACCCTCTGTGACGTAGTTGGGATCCCCCTCGTTGAGACCCTCTGAGACATTGTTGGGACCCTCCTCGTTGAGACCCTCAGAGACATCGTTGGGACCCACCTCGTTGGGACCCTCAGAGACGTTGGGACCCTCCTCGTTGGGACCCTCAGAGACGTCGTTGGGACCCTCCTCGTTGGGACCCTCAGAGACGTCTTTGGGACCCTCGAGACGTCGTTGGGACCCTCAGAGACGTCGTTGGGACCCTCAGAGACGTCGTTGGGACCCTCAGAGACGTCGTTGGGACCCTCAGAGACGTCGTTGGGACCCTCTGAGACGTCGTTGGGACCCTCTGAGACGTCGTTGGGACCCTCTGAGACGTCGTTGGGACCCTCTGAGACGTCGTTGGGACCCTCTGAGACGTCGTTGGGACCCTCTGAGACGTCGTTGGACCCTCTGAGACGTCTTCGGGCGACGAAGAGGAGCCAGCAGCCGATGAGGCGTGGTCTGTGGCTGATGGTTCTGTGTCTTCTGCGGCTGCCCCCAGATCTCCAGTGGCAGGGAGGACCTCAGCGGCGAAGACCCCCGACGAGACGAGGACCTCGGGTTGGATGAGAGCCACTGATGGAGGAGCGAGGACCTCAGATGGAACGAGGACCTCCTTGGTGAAGACCTCCAGAGGAGTGAAGACCCCCGGTGAAGCGAGGACCTCCGACGAAGCGCGGACCACTTCGGTGGGGACCTCAGATGAAGTGAGGACCCCAGAAGGAGCAGCGAGGAGCTCTGGAACGAAGACCCCCGATGTGACGAGGACCTCTGATGGAGTGAGGCCTCCAGATGGATGAGTGAGGACCTCAGGACCCAAGACCACCTCTGGACCAGTGTCTGTGGAAACAAAGAGAGAGAGAGACACTGCTTCCGATGGACCTGGTGGGTCAGGAACTGGTGCAAGACCCAGCCTTGGTGCTGGTGTAGGAGCCAGCTTAGGTGCTGAAACAGCAGGAACCAGTCTTGGTGCTGGAACCAGTCTTGGTGCTGGAACAGCAGGAGCCAGTCTTGTTGCTGGCACCGGAGGGGCCAGTCTTGGTGCTGGTACAGGAGCCAGCTTCGGTGCTGAAACAGCAGGAACCAGTCTTGGTGCTGGAATCAGTCTTGGTGCTGGAACAGCAGGAGCCAGTCTTGTTGCTGGCACCGGAGGGGCCAGTCTTGGTGCTGGTACAGGAACCAGTCTGGGAGCAGGCACAGGAGGCACCAGCCTAGGTACTGAAACTGTGTCCAGCCTTGGAGCTGCTGGGGCCAGAGCCGGACCTAGTGCAACTGATGCTGAACTCGGCTGTGAGGCAGATGGTGAGTTGAGAGGATCCTCAAGCTGAGCAGCTGGAGTGAAGCCAGGCTGAGAAGCTGCTGCTGAGCTGACAGGCGAAACTCCTGCTGAGCTAACAGGCGAGACTGCTGCTGCTGAGCTAATAGGCGAGACTGCTGCTACTGAGCTAACAGGCGAGACTGCTGCTGCTGAGCTGTCAGACAAAACTGTTGCTTCTGCTGAGCTGACAGGTGAAACTGCTGCTGTTACTGAACTGACAGATGAAACTGCTGCTGTTACTGAGCTGACAGGTGAAACTGCTGCTGCTGAACTGACAGGTGAAACTGCTGCTGTTACTGAGCTGACAGATGAAACTGCTGCTGTTACTGAGCTGACAGGTGAAACTGCTGCTGCTGAACTGACAGGTGAAACTGCTGCTGTTACTGAGCTGACAGGTGAAACTGCTGTTGTTACTGAGCTGACAGGTGAAACTGCTGCTGCTGAACTGACAGGTGAAACTGCTGCTGCTGAACTGACAGGTGAAACTGCTGCTGCTGAACGGACAGTTGACATGCTCAGACGTTCAGCTGCTGTTAAACTCAGACGTTCAGCTTCTGGAGGGCTCAGAGGAGAATTTGATGAAGATGGGAAGCTGTGATCAGCAGGTGGTGAGTTGGGAGGTGGACCTGGCTGTATGCGAGCGAGCAGCAGTGAACGTATCACACAGCGCTCCCTCCACGCCCGCTCGAACAGCTGCCACGCCTCCGGCGAGTCCTCGTTGTCAGCTCCCGAGTATGAGGAAATTATTTCCTCTGCTGCAACGAATCTGTCCCACAGATCACTGGAGCCGCGGACGTCCTGTCCCCTCACGGCAGGTGTGCAGGAGCGCGTGACGTCCACGCACCCAGCAACAGGAGCGCATGGGTTGACACACGCCCTCCCCTTTGAAGACTTCCCCGGCTTTTCTGACAGCCGGCGAGGAGAGTTTGACGGTGGGCGGGACTGGAACCCGGAAGTGTCCACTCGTTCTGTCCCGTGGTGACGTGGACCGAGAGCCGGTACCGGATCTGCCCAAAAACCATCGGGTTCCGAGTCCTCGTCGTCCGAGTTGGACCACATTGAACCGAGAGTTGGGACGTAAGAGGGAGACGGCGAAAAAGCTGCGCTGCCGCCTCTGAGCCTCCTCCGTTCTTCCTCTTCGACAAGAAGCGGGGATGAGAGGAACTCCGTTTCAGGGCTGTGATCCCTCCTGACGTTTTCTGTTCGGAATCCGAACATGCGGATGGCTGTCGGCACGTCCTGACCTGGGGCCGCGTCCGGCAGCCGACGAGCGGGTTCGCTGTTCCGCCTGCGGGGCTTGCGTCGGTTAGGTCGGGTCATAATATCACGCTTCGGTTCCGGTGAGCAAGCAAACCCAGAATGCAGGCAGAACAGGACTAGGAGACGGAGAGTGTAAAATAATAATAATGGCACCGGAGGGGCCAGTCTTGGTGCTGGTATAGGAACCAGTCTGGGAGCAGGCACAGGCACAGGCTACAAGAAAAATCCCTTTTTGTTTTTAATAATGAAAACAAAAAGGCTGACACTGCAGCAGCTACTTACAAAATGATGAGCAAGTGTTTCATGGCTCCACCAGACATAGGGAGAAAATGACTATGACCCGACAAATGCAAAGACCTGAATCCACACTTAAATACAGACCAAAGTAATCAACTAAACACTGAACACCTGTTGGACATCTGACAGGGGAGGAGACGCAGGGATGAGAAGGAGCCAACAGGAGGAGACGCAGGGATGAGAAGGAGCCAACAGGAAACATGACAGGAGCAAAGCCTGTCAGTAATTTAAAATAATTATCCAAACATCACATTTTTCATTGGGAAAGACGGTAAAATAAATAGAAAATTGTAAAAACTGTAAATATAATGACAATAATTATTCTATTTTTAACACCTAAATCTCATGCAGAATTGTGCTTTCAAGATAGTCAACAGGTTAAAAAAAGTTTAAAAAAAGATAGAATATTGCTCACTTACAGTTGTCAAGCAGAAAAATATTACAATTATTGGATTTACTATTGCTAGAATGACAAGAGTTTATGCGTTTGAGTACTGCCTTAACTGTTTAATCATTTTAGAATAATCAGGTATTTGATTTGTTTGTAACAGTTTGTGCAGACTTGGTGTTTGGGGAAAAAAAAGGTTTTCAAATAAAAAACTGAGCTCTTAAAATTCATGCTTAAAATATCTGAAACTTTCAATTTTATTTACAATTTATAACTTTTTTTCTCATTGGTAAAATTTATCTTGATTCTGTCAACCTTCCCCTTTGATCACAGACTGATCAAATTAAATGGTAATGGTAAATGGAGCTTACTTATGTAGCACCTTCCAGCCCCCAATGAGGGGCCCTAAAGCGCTTCACAGTATCAGCCATCCACCCATTCATACACACATTCATAGCAGTAGTCTGCCATGCAAGGTGCCAGCCAGTCCTACCGGGAGCAACTCAGGGTTAAGTGTCTTGCTCAGGGACACAATGACACATGGTGTGGGAACGCGGGATTCAAACCACCAACCTTCCTATCGGGGGTCGGCTGCCACTACCACTGTGCCACAGCAATTAGTTCTTAAGTTGAAATCATGAACAATTTTACAGAAACAACAACAACAAGAAAAAACGTAGCCACAAAACTTGAGTTGTGCAATCACTAATTAAACAGTAAAATTAGGGATGACTCATTTTTGCTCTATTTTTAATGAGAAAATGTATTGTGGTCACAATTTGTTTTATTTTTTAGTTAATATTTATTACTTTTTTTTACACAACTGGTAGCAAAGGTATTTCAGTTCACTAAATTCTGGATACTCCATGCATCAGTCCACCACCAAATGGCATGCACCGCAGAATAGTACTGACGGGAGCTCCGCTTCAACTCGACCTTTTTCTGTTTTTGTTTTAGCCTTTTTTCGTGCCTACACTGCATATCCATAGTGACCATTACCCATTTGTGGAGTTTTCTCTGTCACTGCCTTGCCATCGTGCCATCGTGGTTCAGTCCTTCCAACCACAGGCTCAGGCCTCAGTGGCGGCTCGTGACATTTTCACCAGGGGGGGCTATACAGGGAATCCTCGAGTTACGTCAGGGATCCGGACCTACGAGTGTGACTTAGGTCGATTCTGCCGTATCTCGCGGACCAAAAACACGTGCCTGTCGTAGGTCCGCATTTCTGACGTAGGTCGCGGCTATACCGTTAACGGAGCGACGCACACACATTTAACGGCATGAGACTGAACAAGCGGACATCCTGTGCCATAAACATGCACAGAACTTTATTTACAAACACTTACATAACACATTATACCACACATTCATCCATAAACACACAAAACCAGTACAGCATGTACTGTACAGGTACAGTACTGTAATGTTTTTTCCAGCACAGACAAAGCATACAAAATACTGTACAGTACAAATCTCTTCCTGAACAGTTCTCAGCCATAATCTGCAAATGAGTTCAACCATGAAACATGAACACTTCTCTTTGAGCAGGAGCTGTTAACATCAAAATCCAGCAAATCAGCAGGAACTCCCATCCATTCATCCATCCATCCATCCATCCATCCATCCAGCAGCAGCAGCAGCACCAGCTTATTGACATGAATCAGCACCAAATCAGCCGAAAATCACATCCATGCAACCATCATGTTTTTGAAACCAGTGTAGTCCATGT
Organism: Garcialebias charrua; assembly: GCA_038048925.1. Lineage (NCBI taxonomy): Eukaryota > Metazoa > Chordata > Actinopteri > Cyprinodontiformes > Rivulidae > Garcialebias > Garcialebias charrua. Next base: position 57,934 of record JBBPBX010005288.1, read on the forward strand.
GGTGTTTGTGTTTGTGTGCAGTCCATGTGCATAAAAAGTCCATGAACTCTAAAAAAAGCTAGAAGCAGCAGAAAAAGGAAACAAGGAAACAAAATGTCCTTACTTTGACTGAAGTGTAGGTAGACACTGATGTTTTTCTCAAGTTCAAACCTGGATCAGATGGAACTGCTTAGCCAGTGCTCAACCATGAATGATGGGAGCATTTTAGGCCAGGTGTGGGCTCAGTGGTGTGGTCCTGATGTGAGCAGTTCTGTCCATCAGAACAGGTGTTTTTTTGTTTGTTTTTGCAGCAGTCATACATGCAGAAGGTGTTGACACAGGTGATGGATGGAGGCAGATGGAAGGACACCAGAGACAGGCAGGACTGATGTCCTGGACGACAGAGGCAGGACAGAGTGGACACACGTCCATCCATGAGGAAAGTCCACGATGTGAGCTGTGAAGAAATAACAACAACACAAAAGTGAAAGACTATTATTGAAAGACTATTGAAAGACTGTTCAGTACAGCAGGACAGATTCTCTCTCCCTAAAGAGCCAGACATGGACTCAAAAACTTTGAAAACCAACTTCTTCTGAACTTGAACAAGAAATTCTTGCTGCAATATTAAAATGTGTCAGTTCATGGGATGTTAGGAGACAAGAGATTTCTCCAAATGTCTCGACACTCAGGTCCAAGTTTTGAAAATGTTGTCAGGAAGTTAAAGTATTGTTCATTGTTGATCCATTACAAGATTGACTAGACAATATTTTAACTAGAGTTGATGACAAACGAGTTGAAGTGATCTATTCCTTTGTTAGTTGTGTCTAATGCTCCTTTTTTCAAACAGACAACTTTTACTTAAATGTGTTTACTGCAGTTAAAATGACACATTGGTTTTATTTTGTGTTAAATAAAAACTTTCAAAGGTATAATCATTCCTCTTTCTTATTTTGCTTAATTGTATTTAACTCATCACTGAAATTCTGACACACAGAATCAAAAGTCCAAGTGTGAACTGTGTCACAGAGTAAACACAATAAAAACATGCATTATCTGCAGCATTGTTCATTAAAATGGCTCAACACTATTAATGTATTACAGAAAATATGCATACAGTACGCACACTTAATGGTATTGTAGACCATTGCATTAGTTAATACATTCAGCAAGTACTTTTACTTTAATACTTTAAGTATTTTTAAAAGCAAGTACTTATTTACTTTTACTTAAGTAAAAATATTAATATGGTACTTCTACTTTTACTAGAGTACATTTTTGTCTGTTTATTTGTACTTTTACTTAAGTACAGTGTTTGAGTACTTTCTCCACCACTGGTATTATTACAGTATTTGGGTACCGTAGTATGTGGGTTGTGCGGTGGCGACTCCACTTCTCAGAAACATCCAGGCTGGACCAGAGGATCCCCTCATCATCACCTCCTGCCATGTCCTCCTGTACAGTGGAAGAAAAATGTTTAAGGGCTGCTACAAACAGGTTCATAAAACCATCTTTGTTGGTAAATGCAAATGCTTATTGTCAATTACCATGTGACGTGTGCTGCTGACCACTTGACCAGGTCACCCTTGTAAAAGAGATCTCCATCTCAACGGACTCTACCTGGAAAAATAAAGGTGATTGATTGATATAGCAGACATCTGGTGAATATAAAAGTTTATATTGTCTGATATTTAACAGGTTTGACTTCAGCTCAACTTTTGTACACAAGCTTGAGTTAAAAACATGAACATCTGATAATCATAACATTAACACATGAACATCTGATATTCATAATATTAACACAACACATGAACATCTGATAATCATAACATTAACACACAACAACTGACAATCATTATATTAACACACGAACATCTGATAATCAAAATATTAATACATAAACACCTGATAGTCATAATATTAAACACATAACGTTTAGAAAACACTTTTGTAACATCTAGTTGAGAGCCATATCAGTCAGGAATAGTAATAAGCATTAGATAAAGAAACACCACAACGTTCATAAGCACAGCTAGTAGCTAGCTGTGTGACTGACAGCAACACACGACACCACGTCACGCACCACAGATGAGAACAGCTCAAACTTTGCTCATGTGCGCTTAGAGATTTATTAAACTCACAATTATTACTTGCTTACCTGTGTAGAAAGGCACCATTAATAATTACTGCTGTTTCAACCTCTCTAGTTGGCCGTGTGATCAGCTCTGAGTGTAAACAGAGATGGTCCCCCTGCTCCCCCTCCCTCCTGGCTCGAACCGGAAGCGCTGGCGATCCGTGGCGATAAGAGACGAGTCCAGGCTCGAGGGCGACGGAAAATGCGACCTGTACAGTCCAACAGAAGCAGGGCACCGGAAGTTTCTAGCGCGCTAGTTATAATTAGATTCAATGGAAAAGCCGCAGGCGGCGCCCAGCGGGGAACCGCGGGGAACCGGAAGTACGTCACAATCAGAAAACGTTTTTTGAAACAAACAATCATTACTCATAAAATATTTATCCTACACAACTAAAAACATATATGCATGCATTTCGAAATATTTTTATTTTATTATTTCACTTTTATAAAAAAAATAAATCTTCAAATGATGAAGAGCTGCAGTTCCAAGGAGGAGCGGCGCCCCTAGCGCCCTCTAGTGGCGGCCGCCGCTGTCAGGCCTGTCATGGCGGCCGTCTCCATGATCCTCCATCTGACTGCACAGATCGAGTTCTACCGACCCGTTCGTTTCAGTGGGGAAACCTTGGATGTTCTCAAACTGCCAGACCTGGTTCTGGAGGGCTGTCTGGGAGGGCAGCTGCTGTGGTCATTATTACTATCAAGCTGCTGATGGGACCTGCTAACAAGACCATGCTGCTAACCGAACCAAACTGCTAACAGTACCATGGTGCTACCAGGACCACGTTGAGAAAACTCACTGCTAACTGTACCACATTGCTAACAGTATCATGTTGCTAACTGAACCATCTAAAAAAGTTAAGTCTGGTCCTCTGTACATTAGACTTTAGAACATCAAAAGATGGATGGATGGATGGATGGAAATTAGGCTGGAGCTCACCAATCAGACTACAACATAACTCTTCACCAGAGCCCAAGTGGACACATAACTTAGGCAGGTAATAAACAGATCTAAAATAAGTGCTCATAATATACTGGATAAAAGATTAAATGATCCAGATTCGGGTTTGGTTTATTTGGCATATGCAAAAAAAAAAATATATATATATNTATATATATATTTTTTTTATACAGGCTAGCCTCGTTGAGTCACGGGGACTCATTTACAAGAGGGACCTGTCTCACTCACACCAAACAACCATCCACTCTCACACTCACACCTAGGGTCAATTTAGAGTCACCAATCAGCTTAACAAGCATATATATATATATACTGTATATATATATATATAAAATAATATGTATAAAATAAAATAAAAAATCAACACAAGGACAACAGTGCAATGAAATGCTCAGGACGAGACCATGTTGACTCGCCAAAACAAACAAACAAACAAACACACAAACAAAACAAAAAAATCAGCAACAACAAATACCAAAGAATGCAACAAAAATACAAAAACAAGGTGCCAGAAGTGAAAAAAAAATAAATGGGGATTTACTGAATGTGTGATTACTAAATGTGGGCGGCCGTGGTGTAGTGGTAATGGCAGTCGTCTCCCGATCGGAAAGTTGGCGGTTCGACTCCCGGGACCCGCACCATGTGTCGTTGTGTCCTTGGGCAAGACACTTAACCCTGAGTTGCTCCCGGTAGGACTGGAAAGCACCTTGCATGGTAGTCTGCCGCCACCGGTTTATGAATGTGTGTAGCATTCAATATATGTGTAGCACTTTGAGATTTTCAGTAATGAAAAGTGAGTTATAAATTGAATTAATTATTATTATTATTATTAATTAAATCTTCTGCAGCATGGTTCTATTGGCAGAGTGGTTCTGATGACAGTGAGGTTCTCATAGCAACATGTAGCGCGAACAGGCCCTGTGGATAAATGGCTTTAGCCTGATGCATGCTCAATAACACAGGTAGAAAATCTAAAAAAATTTGTCTGGTCCTCTGGACATTCAAAAAACAAAACAAAACAAAAAAATGTAGAAACATGTTGTTTTTTCATCTGAAAGACTTCTTCAGTCTGAGGTGCTGTATTCAGCTCAGTCTCATAAATAGCACCTTCTCTTAGTGGATTAACCAGTTTGCTGCTGACAGCCAAAACCAGCTGCTCACATGATCAAGGAGGACAGTCAGCCTAGCAATGGATCATTAGCACCCAGATTGTTGTTTGCTATTCTCAGGGGGCTGAATGATACTAGCAATAACAGCATTGTAAGAGCGGGACAGTTAAACATGGAAGCCTCCGCCCCTGTTTAATGATGGACGGTTTATTTTCTTAAAGATGGCCTGTAACTCCTGCCAGCTTTTGTTCTGACCTGGAACTGTATACAGTAGTTGCTCCTCTGCTGCTCACCACTTGTCTGCCTACAACTCGCTCTGGAACCCCTGTAAGTTGGTCTTCTCTCAGCTTCTCTTCATACCTACCTGGAATCCTCCATCCTCCTATCAACTCCAGCCATCTTCACAGAGTTTTGTAAGAAAAGTAAAGTCTGACAGTGATTCTCACCATCCTCTAACAGATGCCTTTGTAGCACCCAGTTAGCTTTTATATTGTTACACTGGTAAACAGAATAGAATACAGAAGACTAGATTCATCTACTGGAGCTGGAGAACAGTAATTAATGACACAGAGACTGAAATCGTTTTCTGATGGTACCATGTAAGCAAAAAGCAATGACAAAAATGTGTAAAATAAATAACCATCAAAAATAAACCAAATACCACAAAGTATGTACTTTGTACAAATTGCTGCAGCAGTTATTGTTCTTAAGTGCACTTAAATACAAGAGACAGAAACCAAAATCAATGTAAGACCTTGCCAGAGAAAAAATAAGGACAAGTACATCATCAACTGTGCCAACGATCCAGGTCTTTGACACAACTAACTTTCCCCAAGTATGAGCTTATAAAGTTTCAAATGTTCATAAAGTTTTAAGAGTTCATATAAGTTCAAGCATGAAGAAATGAAGTTTGAATAATCCAGTGTGTTGGAAGCTGTTTTTATGTGGGCAAAGCTTGTTTAAGAATATAGGGCCTTAGGCTGTATCAGCCTCCTACCAGACCATGGGAAAAGTTCAGTTGTAGCCTGGGATTCCTTAATCCCAGCTGTGCAGTTGGTTAGCTCGCCATCCACAAACCTCCAAGCTGATTGACAAGGTTTGAGGAAATATAAGTTCATTCAAGTCCATCCAAGTTCACCTGGCCAATTCCAAGATAATTTCAGCCTTAAACGTGTGAAAACATCCCTATGTGTGTTTATCGTCCTATCTGGTATTAGCCATCAACCTGCTTCCCCCAGCCATATGGGTGAGAGGACGTCAGTGCAGTTTGTCCCTTTTCTCCATGGCCACGCATTGGTTAAACACAATCACATGGCTTATGTGAGAGGTGGAACTACGTCTGTGAGCATCCAAAAAAGTTACGTCTGGCCCTCTGGGTATATATATATATATAAATAAAAAAACACATATACATAT
>JBBPBX010005289.1:4058-15043 GCA_038048925.1 Garcialebias charrua
AGAATAAATTACTTTTGGGTACTTTTGATTTTTGTACGTTTGTTATGTAAACAGTGATAGCCTAAAATTATTTTTTATAACTATTTATTTTATCAAACTGAACAAATATAAATATATGTCAATGTCAACCCTAAAAGAAGGGTAATCATTACTTAACTTTGCAGCAAGAATATTACTTCTAAATCAGTGGAAACTTCTTCCTGTTCTCATAAATTTGGACAAAGAACACAAAAATAATAGCTTCTATGTTTTAACCCCAGAAAACAAACTCGTATATAAATAAATGTGGATGTTGAAAACCTAAAGTTACTATGAGTTAATAAATTATCCCCATAACTTAAGCTGTTCTGTGTCAACTTGTTAACAGCTGAGCTCATACTGGGGCTGCTGTAACAATCCCATACGAATGTGGCCTAGTAGGATCATCAGGGCCATGTGCCATATGGGTGTGTGTGTACAATACATCTGTGGCATGTTGTGCTCTGTTGGGTTTCTGAGCCTCTTCTGAAAATAGAAGGCAGGATAAATGGAAGGTGACCAAGCAAGTATCATCTCTGGGCAAGTGTGCTCATGACTCACTCAAACACAGATGGCTAAATAGAAACACGGGGCAACAGAGTGGCCCTGGATACCCTCGCTGGCCTTGAAATGGTAAGTGGCACCACTTCCCTTTTCCCTGAAGCCATTACACCTTGTATCCATCATCTCTAAAAGGCACAAGTGTCCGAGATGAACCCCCGTGAATCCATATTCCAGCAGGACATGCGGTGTGACCTAAATATCTAGATGGAGAGGCTTATGTAGCATGCAGTCCACTGTCACCTGTCACCCCTCCACCCACCCCACATCAGAAATGTACCAAAATAAACCTCGAGCTGGAAGGTGATCAACATTTCCTGACTACCATGGACAGGAAGCGGAGATGATCAAGCTAATCTGTTCAAATGGAATCCAGTTTGGAGGGAAAACTATTTAAAGAGAGCTTTTTCGTTTTTCATAAAGTTTATTTAAGTTAGGTGTAAGTTTTTTTTCACTACAGTATTTAAACAATGATTTTGAGCTGTATACTGTATATAATTAACACGTCATAAAAAGAGCAGCTGTTTTGACACTTACAGTCCTGAAATTTGAAGAAGAAAAAAAACACTTTGTATCCATGTTATTACAAAGTAGGGATGCACAATATTGGATTTTTGGCCGATATCCGATATGTCGATATGCTAAAACTTATTTGGCTCATAACCGATGCAAACACCAATATTTTATATACCGTATTTTTCAGCCTATAAGTCACAGTTTTTTTTTGCATAATTTACATACCCTGCGACTTATAAGTCAAGGCGAAATATTTATGGATTTTTTCCCCATATTTATAAAAAAAAATTTGGCTGAGATATGACCGTTTTCATTCACTCTGACTGGAAAAAAAAAGAGAAAGCAGTACCACTTTCAGCCACATGATGGGAGCAGAGTAGTAATAGGTGTATGGCATGCTGTTGGCTGTTGTATCATGTACAGTAATAGGAAAACGTGAGTATAATGTCAAATTCAAAAAAGTTCAATACAAAAACAACTGGACTATATTTATTATACTATACTTTATTGTTTATTTCTTGCACTTTTTAGAATTTATCATGTCCTGAATGACTGAGAATCTTCACCAGCTTTTAATGACTCTGTCAGCCTGCCACAATCTCCCCACCTTCATTCTGCTCTCTGCTTGGAACCGTCAAAACAGCTGCACCACCGCGGCAAAACGCAGCTAATTTGACCATTAAAGTGCATTTATTAAGAAATTATAGACACACCTTTGCTATAATTACGAGCAAATAAATAATTGTTTATGTGCTTTTCTTGTTAAATTTCGGAGAAACGAGTCACGTTCCTCCTCCCTTTTTCCTCTCTGCATATTCACGGAGCACCGAAACATTATTATTATTTTTAATACAGCTGATTTGACCCTCAAAGTGCATTTATTAAGCAAACGTTAGACTGAGACATACATTATACATTTGTAGTTTCGACTGAGGACGATGCAGTGACGCTCAACGTAGTTCATAAATCCTCGGAATCAGACATCTCAGCGAAAAAAAAACCCTTGCACACGCCGACATTTTGAATTTTCCTCTCTGCCGTGAGATCAGGTAACCACGTGTGACATCACGTTGTGCTGCCACTGCAGGCATCCTTGTCACGGGTTGTCATACAAAAACAGCGTCGTTGATATCGGTGAGTTATTTTGGTGGAATGGCCGATGTCCGATATTGAACTTTAACGCTAATATCAGCCGATACCAATACCATGCCGATAATATCGTGCATCCCTATTACAAAGTATATAATTCTATTGTTTTGCATAAATCTATACACACATTTCCTGAAAACAAGAAAGGTTGGGACATTTTTAGGACACATATTGTACTTTATGGTTTCTACATTGGTCTTGCCATAGTTTTTAATTATTGCATTTTTTTGTTGTTGTCCATGAACTGAAGAATAAACAAAAACAAGGAACATTTCTGTTCTATTATTAAATAAATAAATAAAAATTAAAATGTGTTGAAGTAGTGAAAATATGAACAGAATCTTTATATTTAGCTCCATGCAGAGCCCTTCACGATCATGCTGTGACTGCAATACAAAACTTTTGAAATGTCAATGTGTTATTTCACTATTTAAATTTGGAAGAAACGCTTGCTTTGATTTTTCATGTCCCGTGACCCGACTTCCTGTTTCTGCCTCAGATGACGCATACAGCCCGCTCCACGTTGACGAAGCTCACATTTCTTCGCGCTTTACAGACAAACGGGCGAAAACATCAGCTTTTACTCACACAGACGGATCCAGAAGTCCCGCACACCGAGCAGAACGCTGAACAAACACTGAAGTAACGGCATGAAAACGGTGAAACGGCTGCTCAGAGTCGGGCTCAGGAAAACACTTCTCACTGTTTCTCTCTGATGACATTGGATCTCATGTGGGGCCCCCACCCAACCCAACTTTAAACTCATTTTACAGGGTGGGGAAGTCTCGTCCACTGTCACCATGCAAACTCTCCCCACCTCACTAATGACTTCTCCAATGTCAGTGCGGCTTAAAATCAAATGCACAGTTTTATAAATGACATCATTAACGTAATAATAAGAGCTATTAAAACATCTAATTAAACCTCAATATTTTGCTTCATTGCTATTCATGACTGGTGGAAACAAACAACCAGGTTTAATGGAACCAGTTGACATGACCAAGTTAAATAAATCTTACTTTAATTTCTTAGAGTGTATGGTCCTTTAACTACAAGCTGATGCAGAACATTATTTTATTTTATTCATAAACTTTGAGGAGATAGACTAAATCTACATAAAAGTTACTCAAACCTGTGAATTTTAATCTATTATCATAACAGTTTATTTGTAGGGTCTAATACATAAAACGGTATGGTTAAACTCTTGTGTCTTTCTTAAATTACTTTTAGAAGTGAAAAAAGTGCCCCACATCTTATGCACCTTTTTTTTTCTTTTCAGGAAGCTGAAAACTTTAAGCTGAAGTAAAATGTGATTATCTTGCGCAACAATTTGGCATCATGGTCTTAATATTGTTTGTATACTGTATTTTAAATACTTACCCTGAACCTGATCTCAATTGTATTACTGTATTTGACTTAATGAATTTATTTTAAGCCTTTGTCATCTCATTCTGAAGATGTGTTTCTTGTGTGTTACATTTTCATAGGTTGCTCCATTTAGTCAACCTAACAGACCTTTAAAAATCTGGATGGCCTAACAAGTGTCACCACGTAGTTTAGTAAAGAAGAGTTGTGTAGTTTTGGAAAAAAAAACTTATGATCTGTCAGGAGGCAGCAGGTTGGTGTAGAGGACTAATGCCCTAAATAACATTACAAGTCCTGATAGAATCTTTGTTACAAATCCAAGTGAATAATGAATACTGTATCTACATAAATCTAAATCTAAATACTGTATTGAGGTGTACCGCAAACCCACCCACACAGACCAGTATTTACAGTTTGACTCCCATCACCCTCTGGAGCACAAGTTCGGTTGCTCGTTCAGTTGCTCCAGTAAAAAAAAAGTATTTACTCCGGTAGTAATTCGGTTGTTCCGGTAAAAAAAAAAAAAAAGTACTCCGGTAGTAATTCGGTTGCTCCGGTAAAAAAAAATTGTTTTACTCCGGTAGTAATTCGGTTGTTCCAGTAAAAAAAAAAAAAAAATACTCTGGTAGTAATTAGGTTGCTCTGGTTCAGTTGCTCCGGTTAAAAAAAGTATTTACTCTGGAAATCCCACACAAGACAGGCTCTAGAGAAATGTGGATATCCGGGCCTTCCTGAAAGCAGAGAAGAAACCCAAATAGGACTCCAGCCAACCATCAGGTCAAAAGGAGGAACCCAAACCCAGACCAGTAGTCGTTCCGTATGTTGCGGGAGTTTCAGAGAAACCGAGACGTTTTTCTACAATTTTTTTTTTCTTTTTGTTATTTGAATGTCCAGATGACCAGACTTATCTTTTTCTAGAGTTTTCTATCTGGATTATTGAGCATGCATCAGGATAAATCTAAATACAGTACAGGTAGTCCTCGACTTACGGCGATTCGGTGTTACAAATGCATCTTATTAATAATAATAAAAAAAAATCTTATTTTATGTGTTTAAATGTTCTTGATTTCATGTGTACAGCACTTTGTTGCAGCTGTGGTTGTTTTAAATGGCTTTACAAATTTATTATTGTTACTGTATTATTTTGAAGCCGATTACGCAGTTTTCGGCAGTTGTCGTTTTGCTTCGGTTACCTCCGCTTCGACAGCCGGATTTGGACAGACCGTCTGTCCGATCAGAGATTGCTTTGCTCGGATAAATGAGCTGGAAACGCTCGGTGAACTCTGTGGACGTCTCAGGCCCGGAGCAGCAGCCGCCGATCGCTCCGCTGCATCCCACCACGCCGGCACCACCAGCTCACAGCGGAATCCGGTGACCATCCTGCCGCTACTGTCCCTGCCATCAGCCGGTGTTCTATGCGGGCGGCAGAGAGGCCTGCTGCGGCCGGGAGCTCGCCTCGATGTCCGCCTGGTAGCCTCAGATGTTGGATGGACTAACATGCTAAAATGCGGAGAAACAGTTGCTCAGCCTTTTGGAGGGGCTAACATGCTAACGCGGCACAGCCTGTTGGAGGGACACCGCGGAGAAACGTCTCCCAGTAAGTTATTAACTCTTTTCCCCTTCATTATGGCTCTAAATGTATGGAGCTAACATGCTAACAGGCCTTAATATAAACAGTTTGGACCGCGTGAAGCAGCTGGAAGCTGCGGAGGTCACACGTACAACGAGCTAACATGCTAACAGGCTTCACCAGCTCACAGTAAGAAATTAACTATTTTTTTCCTTCATTATGCCTCCAAATGTACTGTACTGTATGTGCTTTTTGATAATTATGTAGGGCACTGTGTTAGGATAGGCGAAGTGCTTGGTAACTTGGTAACAGTACCGTACATGTACCGTATTCGCCGTTGTATTATACGCTCCGGTCTATAATACGCTTTGACCAATTATTGGAAATAAACCAGAAAAAAACGTACATAATACGCTTCTGTGTTTAATATGCATCTATTATGCGTCACCGCTACGCGACGCGTCAGCGCCTCATTTGCCCTGCTTAAAATAGCGGAGACAGAAGCGAGCGAGTATGAAGAACTTCACAAGGAAACACGGTAAAAACAATTATTTCTTTGCGAGAAAAAAAATATTTCTTAGCTGACTTTATAGCAGACGGGCTCCTGAGCTTAACCAAACTAACGAAATGTTCAAATCAGCTGGATTTTAAAAAGTAGTTTGCAGATTTTTATGCAGGCGGGTCGGACCGGACGCTTTCAATAAACGCTTAAAAATATATATTTCTTAGCTGACTTTATAGCAAACGGGCTCCTGAGCTTAACCAAACTAACGGAATGTTCAAATCAGCTAGATTTAAAAATCCGCGGTGTGGTTTATGAGTTATCGTGCTAACAAAAACAGCAAACCTCACAGCTAAATGCAGCTACATCCAGAGCAGGGGGCGGGCAGCGACAGAGTCAGTCCAACCAGAGGAGGCTTTTTTCGGACACATGAGCTAGAAACGGTCTGGAAGTGTTTCCCTAGCGGACAAAAGTGGTACTGCACGATTTTTTGCCCCAAATGAAAAACAGCTATATCAGAGTGAAAAATGGGTCTAAAAATATGGGAAAAAATCCATTGATAATACGCTTCAGTGTTTAATACGCAGGACATTCAAATGAGTAAAAAAACGCGTATTATACACCGACGATACCGACCATAAATACGGTACGTGTATAAGTGGCGGCTCGTTTGTTTTCTGACTTACGGCGACTTTCGACATGCGAACGGCCTTAGGAACGGAACTTGTTCGTAAGTCGAGGACTACATGTACAGTTAAGTTCCCTCAATTCTTCAACCAATGTAACGTTATACCATCTAACAGTTCTTATTAACTGGTAGAGCTATCTAGCAACCAGAGTTCATGGTAATAACTTGATTTCCGTGAGATCACTTGTTGTCTTCTCTCTGCTCTAAGCTCATAAAACATGGCGTTGGCTCACCTCTCCTAACACTGACAGCATCAGCATGGGGCAGAGAAACGTCGCTCAGAGGACAGTTTTTCTTTGATGTTTCTGAAACATCTGAGCCCTTCTGGCACATGACAAACACATTTCAGTCTTGCTCTTGGAGGTTTGCGTAGGCTGGTTGTGGCACGAGGTGGTGGCGGCGTAGGGGGAGAAATCTGGTCGAATGCTCAACTTGATCCTGATTCAGTCAGACTTTATCAGTCTGTATCCATGCCTCTTATATTTAGCACGCCGAGGAAATCCAACAATGTTTATTCTCACAGGCTTTGTGAGAAGACGACTCGTGGAACAGCGCCAGCAATGGCAGCGATTGTTGTTAATTGGGTCAAGCTGTCTGGTTGCTTCATCCACCCACTCTCACAGCTGCAGTAGAAGAAAGGGCAGAGGTGGAGGGGCACGTTACACTCAGCCCCTGGGGGCAGTGTTGTACAGTTTTTACTGAACTTGTGCTCTGATGTAAAAATAGAGAGGGGGAACACACTGGGTTATTTGAGTACAGAGGATTCCAGCAGGCTCACTCTTATAAGGTTAATATTGTGTATATGAAGGTAATATTTAGCTTTTTGAACACACATGAAGTTTGGTAAAAATAAAATGTAAAAAATATGTATTTACTAAGATGATAACTGCTCCAACTGTCCATAACATATTTTCTTTTTGTGTATTTATAAAGTAGAAGAATTTTAGTTGAGAGCTTCTCCAGAAATAAATAAATAAATCTCAAAGAATTTTTTTTAAGTGTTAGAACACATCTTTTTTTTGGTATCCTTCAAGGATGTGAATGAGATATTTATTATTATACGTATACGTACAAGCATTTGTTCTTAAACTTTAATAGGGTTAATGAAAAAAACTGTTGGGTTTTTTGAACATTAACTTTTTCCCCATTAAGCCATAAATTACAGAATTATGAGCTCAGTAAACAGACAGATTCCCTATTTGGAAGTAAATAACTTGAATGTATAAAAAAAAGTTGATTGCATTTAATTATTCCCCCCTTAATATTCTCATAACCTAAAGGAACAGTTCAGAATTTTGGATGTGAAAGGTTATGAACCATTAATATCTTACCTGTTGTAGATAGTTCCCTGTTTGATTTCAGTTTGACGAAAAAGAATGACCGTATTTTTCGGACTATAAGGTGCACTTATAAAATTCTTTAATTTTTCTCAAAAATCAACAGTGAGCCTTATAATCAGGTGTGCTATGTATTAATTCTGGTTGTGCTTACTGACTTCGAACCGATTTTATGTGATTATTGTGAATGAGTTGAATAAAGTTTCTTATCTGACTGTTTTATTTAGCTTAATACGCCTTATAATCCGGTACGCCTTATAGTCTGAAAAAGACAGTAGAAAAAGAAGAAAAAAAAAGGACTTAAATTAGCTTCTGCAGCAAGTAGGATATTAATTTGTCACCTTTTAACCCCACTTTAAAGGCTTTCACATTTTCCCATTGATTAGGATTTTTAACAATTTATCAATGTTTTTTGTACATTTGATCAACTCAAACTCTTTTCATAAGGCAACCGGTAATTTGTCTTTGTTTAGCTGCTCTTGAACTTGCAACGCTATACAAACAGATAACATGTGCCCAGACCTGATGCAAACTAAATGAAGAGGCTGTATTCCACTGAGTGTTGGACAAGTCCATCAGCAATTTGAAGCACGAGCACGCCTCACATGTCCAAGCCCTAAGCAGAACGCCTCTTGGAGCCAAGGGAGAAAGAAAAAATCACAGCCGATAAATTAAACACGGCCCTTTAATGGAGATGAGGTGGAGGAAAGAGACTCTTTGCAGCCAATCTATTAGCACTTGTGAGGGAAAGATGCATTCAAAATTGGGCTGTTTTATTACCAGCAGCTCAGTCAGAGACAAGAAATTAGAAAAACAAGACAAATTGTCCAGACTTAGTAACTGTTTGTGAGCTCTCTCAATCAAAATCAACCAAACTGTTGCGGAGAAGCGGATGTTAAGACGTCAAAAGGGTGAAAAGGTGATTAATACGTTAAATGAAGATGATGAGTGGCGGAGGAGGCGCAGCTTAGCGGAAGCAAAGTCTTCCCGTTAACTGATTACTATGGATTTTCCCAAGCTTCACAAAGAGGATCGGCTGCAGATTTTGTTAAACCGATCCGATGGAGCCGGCGTCTCAGCCAAACGGGCTACGGTGACGCACGTGTGAACGACAGTGAGCGCAAGGAGCTGTGCCAGTTTGAGCGGGCAGCCAACAGCAGCCACTTGACGTTCAAAGAGGAGAGATCAAAGAACTCCAGTCTCCATCTTTGGAATTAAAAAGATCATCAGTAATAAAGGGCAGGAGTGGCGCAGCAGTGAAGAGGAGTGCGAACGGAAGCTCTCATGGCTCTGTGGGTGTGAGCGTGTGATATTTTGTCTGATTGCCACAGGGACAAATGTGAGCAGAATACTTTTTTCTTCTTCTTCTTTTTACTGTAACTGGTGCTTGAAAACAGCCTTCAGAAACCTCATGCAGTATTTACCACAACAACATCTTCACTTCTCACTTTGGGCCCCCTAGACGATTTCCTGTGAAACGCGGAAAATTCTCTGGGTTTGTAGGTGTGATAGTCAGCACACGGCTCTCTCCTGATATGTGGAACAACAGCAATCAGGAAAGCTGTGAAGTGGGGCTGCATAATGTTAGAAAAACCACGCAAGTGCAAAATTATTGTTGAATTATTCGATGCCAATAGCGCTGAGATAAACGCACATTTTCCAGACTGCTCTCTTTCTGTTTTGTCACCACACTGAAAAACCTTCGTGCTTTGGCACCACTATGATCTACTTTGTAAATCAGATGGGCATCAAGGGCAGTGGGAGTCTGTTGGATTTTAAAAATAACAAGCAGCCTTTAGCAATATCTTTCAATTAAGTTAACTAACAGTACCAGCCTGATCAAGAAAGATCATCAGAGACTCTACTTCCTCAGGCGGCTGAGGCGAGCTGGACTGGGAAGCTCAGTCCTCACCTCCTTCTACAGGTGTGCAGTGGAGAGCATCCTGTGCTCCAGCATCAACGTGTGGCATGGAGGCTGCACAGCTGCAGAAAGAAAAGCTCTGCAGAGAGTGGTGAAGGCTGCACAGAAGATGTTGGAGTCAGTCTCCCCACCATCACAGACATCTACACCTCCAGATGCAGGGCCACCTGCATCATGAAGGACCCCACTCACCCAGCATACACACTTTTTGCCCTGCTCCCCTCAGTTAGGAGGTTGAGGAGCGTTAAGTGTAGAACCACTAGACTGAGGAACAGCTTCTACCCTGAGGCTGTTAGACTAATGAATCTCTAACCAGGAAAATCACTGTGAAAAAAATCACTATAATGCCACTTAATTGTTGATATGTGCTGCTGATTATCCATGCTGCTGATCTCATGCTGCTGATCTCAGGTTGCTGATCTGTTTCATGTTGCTGCTGATCTGTTTCAAGTTGCTGTGTTCATTCGTACTCATCTGCTCACACAGACTCATGTTCGTGCTGCTGTCCGGCATATTGTTTTAATACTACTAGTGCTTAGTGCATTTTTAGTTAATGTTTTTTAAATTTAATGTCTTAGATCGTATTACTACCCTGATGCATGCTTATTAATCCAGGTAGAAAAATCTAAAAAAAGCTAAGTCTGGTCCTCTGGAAATCCAAAAAACAAAACAAAACAAAAAAGCAGAAACGTTTCGTCTTTCGTCCGAAATACTTCCTCAGTCTGAGGTACTGTGTTCAGCTCAGTCTTATAAATAGCACCCTCTCATAGTGGATCAACCAGTTGGCTGATGACAGCCTGAAACCAGCTGCTCACATGATCAAGGAGGACCATCAGCCTAACGATGGATCGTTAGCACCCTGATGGTTGTTTGCTATTCACAGAGGGCTGAGTGATACTAGCAATAACAGCATTGTAAGAGGGGGACAGTTGAACCCGGAGGCCTCCACCTCTGTTTAATGATGGACGGTTTCTTTTCACAAAGATGGCCTCCTTTACTCCTCTCTCAAACCATCGTTCCTCTCTATCAAGGATGTGAACATCTTCATCCCTGAAAGAGTGACCACTGGCCTGGAGATGAGTGTAGACCGCAGAGTCCTGGCCTGATGATGTTGATCTTCTGTGCTGGGCCATCCTTTTGTCCAGTGGCTGTTTAGTTTCCCCAATATAATCACCCTTTGGAGCACAAGTTAGGAGTCATCAGGACTCTGTATCACAGAGCAGACAGCATCCCCACTAACTCAGGAGCCAGACAGAAGGAGAAATCACACACAAGACAGGCTCTAAAGAAATGTGGATATCCTAACTGGGCCTTCCTGAAAGCAGAGAAGAAACCCAAACAGGACTCCAGCCAGCCAT
>JBBPBX010005289.1:15945-34355 GCA_038048925.1 Garcialebias charrua
TTACAACTTGGTACAGGGTGTCCCCCACCTCTCGCACAGTGATGGCTGGACATGGGTAACCAGTGACCCCCGTGACCCGAAAAGGAAGAAGCGGGTAAAATTAATGAATGGCTGGATGGATGGGTTGGTGCTAGCTAGCTGGCGCTAACTGCTATTAGTATCAGCTACATAAACTAATGCCTTTTTAGGAATGAAAGCGGTTTAGCGCAGGGATCTGCAATCCACGGCTCTGGAGCCACATGCGGCTCTTTGGTCCCTCCGGAGCGGCTCTTTCAAGCTTTGAGTTCTGAATTTTATAGGATGTTATACCCACAACAAAAAAATGACTAGCTTTACCAGTTTTCCTGTCATTTCCTTGACAAATATGTGGATAATAGTACTAGTACACAGGGTAAATTATACTTCCTTTATCTGTATGCTTTATTTCTTCAAAGTACACAATTTCTCCAAAATAAAAAAACAAAACACATAAGCCTGCACAGTTCATTGTTTTATTATATTTTTGCCTTTTTATTGGCAAAATAATATCTATTTTTTTTCTTTACAAGAATCCAGTTTTCTGTGATAGATTTGCAACCTAGATATGGGCACCACTGATCCCCTGCAACCCGAAAAGGAAGAAGCGAGTAAAGATAATGGATGGATAGATGAATGGATGGGTGGAATCTAGTCTTTTTTTTGTCTCAAAATGTAAAAATATCAATACATTATAATAATCATTGGATGTTTTTTTTTTTTTTAAATAAATTTCAGCCCTACTGGCCAGAAAAGCCCCCTCTAACAAACTTAAAGTGGCCCATGGGCCACCAGTTGAAAATGCCAATTGTAGCAGGTTTTGTGGCTCTGGACACGTTTAATTTAGTGAACGAAGGGGCAGAAATGGCTCTTTTGATCATAAAGGTTGCAGACCCCTGGTCTAACGTAAACTAAAGTTGTAAACAAAGCCAACCTGTTTAAACATCTTCTTATAATTTGCCTTTTCAACCTTTATTTAGCTCATTACATCCTAAAGCAGAGGTAGTCTTGTTCTCTTTAGTCCAAATCTGGCTTAAATAGATGACTATGAAAAATGACACTTCTCATCTCCGACCCAACCAATAACTTTTTGACCCAACGTTTGTTCAAACCAACCCATTCTACAAATGATCCAACAGCTTTAAACTAAGGCACACCAAATTATAAGGCACAATATCAATGAACGGGTCTGTTTTCATACATAAGACGCACCGGATTATAAGGCGCATTAAGCAAAACTAAATCATTTTGACATATTTTTGAGTACCGTGTACCACATAAATTTGGTTCGAGGTCAGTAAGCACAACCAGAATTAATGCATAAGGTGCACCATACTAAAAGGCTCACTGTCGATTTTTGAGAAAATTTAAGAATTTTATGTGCGTCTTATAGTCCGAAAAATACGCTAACCAGTAAGTTATCAGAATAACCCATCTGTTGTGTGTTTGGTTTCACACCTGCTTCTTTACATAAAGAGCCCATTGTTCAATCCTTGTCGTTTAAAAAAAGCTACTTATAATTAATTTTGACAGATTTGTATTTTCCTTCCTAAGGCAAACAGAAATAATGATAAAATAAATAAATAAAAAACATATTACCGGTACATACTTTGTAATTTCAGATATTTTATTGTTTAGCAAAAGGAATTGCAAATTATTAAAAAAGAAAACAAATACAGAGCTGGAAAATTATTTTAAGAACTTCCTCTTTTGCATTCTTTCATTCTTTGTCTTCTAATTTTTTTAAATTTATTATTCATTTTTTTGTAAATGGTTTACACAGCACATATGATTAAAAAACACTTGATTAATCACAAATGAGTTAAAATGTAACAACGCGTATTTTGCGACTAAATAAGGGAGAAAGTCAGTATCCAAAAGGTACCAGTGAGTGGGAAATTTTACAATATAACTTCAAACAATCAGAAAATGGGGATATTATTTTAATCTTGTTATTACAGGTGAGAATTGAAAGTGCAAAAACCAGAACTGCTGGGATTAGTATAAAATAAAAGAAAAGAAAACCCACTTGTTCAAAAAAGCTTTAAGTGTGTAACTTTTATTACTTTTGGTATTTTAGTATGTAGCATTTTTTATTTCCATTGCCTTCTTTTATTACTGTTGTTTTTTATTCTATTTTCACTGATTTATTGTTCCAGTTTATTCATCTTTTTATCATGTTAAGCACCTTGGTCAATGCAAGGCATTGTAGGAAGGTGCTATACAAATAAAGTTTATTATTATTATTATTATTATATTAAAAGCTTTTGATAACTTGCTATAAATTTGTGAGCTGAGTGGATCGAGAGTGTAGACAGTATGAAGTTGTCCTTGAATAATTTAAATTGAGCAACAAAAAAAAAAAAGGAAAAAAAAAAAAAGGAATGGGTTTAAAGCTCATTTCATTATGGTTTTTGTGGATATAGACTGTACAGTCAAACAAGTGCGAGTGTGAAACTTTAGAGGCGAAAGTCAGAAGAGTTAGTCTGTTAAAAAGCGGGAGGGATTTAAAGACCAGCAACACATCATCTTCTTCTTTATTTAAATAAATGCTGGTCCTCTGTGACATTCTCCTGTTAGACCTAGTCTCTGACAGAACCTGAAGGGAGGTCTCAAGGGTCTATCACTCAGCTGGTGAAGCAAAATGTTGCCTCCGGGGTTTGGATGGGAGTACAGTACACGCCTAAACTACCCCAGGCAAAAAGGTACGTTAAGCTTCTCTGTCACTCCAAACATGGCAGAGCATGAAGCAGTAATGGAAATCCCAAACGTCAACCACATGTCACAGCAACCAGAACAATACGAGGCTTCTACCATAGAAATCAATGGAAAGTTACATTTAATAAGAAAAACACTGGCGAGTTTCTTGCGTCAAACTGAAAAGAACACACACAGATTTAGTATTTGTAAAACAAAACAACAAAAAAGGCAGCAACAAAATTGCCCTGTAGTGACTGGTCCAGGGTGAACCCCGCCACTCGCACAATGACCACTTGAGATAGCGCCCCGCAACCCAAAAAGGAAACAACGGGAAAAGAAGGATGAATGGATGGTGAAATGGAAAGAGCAAGCCAAGGTAAAGGGGGAGACTGGAGGGATTTTGTATGGTTTAATTAGCCAGTTTGAACATCAACATATCTGAGCTCCAGAATTAAACAGACATATACACTAATTAGGAGACTAGGGGGTTGTCTCTGTAGAATGGTGACCTGATTGTTGATTTGAGCTACAAATATGATTTTCTTTTCACTTCTTCACCTCAACAAACATAGCTGTTTAGTGTGGAGGCCGATAACAGAGAGCTATGAGCCCCTAGATACCCACTAACCTGGCTGATGGTGCTCATAGCTCTCATGTAGCTCTCGTTTCGGGAACGAAATTTAGGCGAGGCCAGCAGCCCTGCCGGGTCCAAGCTGTCCAGGCTCCTATTGATGGAAACTTCGCTCACCGCCCGCAAGTAACTGTGACTTCGGATCTGCAGCTTGGGTGAGTGCTCTGTGGAAATTCTGCAACAAGAAAAAAGAAAGAGGAAAAAAACAGTGGGGAAAAAAGGATTAATAATAATAAATAATAATAATAAAAGTGCTGTACAAACAAACAAACAAACAACAGGCAACACATAGGCAACATACAAAATGAAGTACCAAAAAAAAAAACAGAATATAGACATAAAATCATTGCAGATAATAAATATAATGACCAAACAGCAGTAGTTTCAATCTATCCTTGTAGGCACTTTCTAAAATGCTTAACTTTGGGAACACTAGCATTCGTGTCAGGATGATGAAGCTAAAGTGTGCCTGTAGATTGATCTTAATTTACATAATTTTGTAAAACAAACACAAATAAAGGTCTAAAGATGGACACATAACCTGTCTCCACAGAAGTTAAAAAGCTATCTTATTAGCCCCTACCTGATTTCTCAGGATGCGTCATACCTACTGTATGTGCACCCACATGTTTGAATAAGTGTTAAGGATTGTGTCAGTTTAGGTTACACAGCAACATGGGTGAAATTTAGTAATCAGGGTTAATTAAACAAAATCTGGCTTGTTTTCAACTGGATGAATATAGTAGCTACCATATTTTTTGCTGTATAAGTCACATCTGTATAAGTACTCCATCCTGTGTACATCCATCACAGTCTGGTTTGGAGCAGCCACAAGGCAGGACAGGAACAGGCTGCAGCGAACAGTGAGGACGGCTGAGAAAGTCATTGGGGCTTCACTGCCCTCCATTCAGGACTTGTACCACGCAAGAACCAGGAAACGGGCTGGAAAAATCATCACAGACTCCACACACCCGGGTCACAACATGTTCCAACTTCTCCCGTCTGGCAGACGCTACAGATCTCTGTCCACTAAGACTGCCAGACACAAAAACAGTTTCTTCCCCCAGGCCATCACCATCATCAACAGCTGATCATCAGACATCCATCAGCGTGACCCCCAACCCATTCACAACCCCCATGTGATGTGAATCCTTCTGTATTTTGTGTATTATTTGTAAGTTTTTTTTTTAATGTAAAGTATCTGTATAGTTTTTAGCATTTTTAAAGAGACACTTTCTAGAGAGACACGAACAGCCGGAAACAAATTCCTTGTGTGTGTCAACATACTTGGCCAATAAACCTGATTCTGATTCTGATCTTTTTGCATAAATTTGCAAGTCCTGTGACGTATACACCGAAGTGACTAATATACATCCCCCCCCATATTTATAACACAATTTTTGGCTGAGATGTGACGATTTCTTTCATTCTGACATGGAAAATATTGAACACTACCATTTTCAGCCACTAGAGGGCCCACGAGCAATATGGCATGTCTCATTGATAGGTAAAAGTGGATTTTTTTGTGATGCACAAAATGCAGCTGATTTGACCATTAAAGTGTATTTATTAAGCAAAAGTTCAAATGAGACACACCTTTACTATGATGTCGAGCAAACAAATAATAGTTTTTAGGTGGTTATCTTGGGAAATTTCGAAGGAATGCACAGCAAGTCATCCGTCTGCATGCTCCAGCAGCCACAAATAGATTTTTGAAATGCAGCTGATTTGACCATTAAAGTGCATTTATAAAAGAAAAGTTAAACTGAGACGCACCTTTGCTGTAATGTCGACCAAACAAATAATTGTTTTTAAGTGTTAGTTTTGTTCAATTCTTGTTAAAGTCCTCCCGTGCACGCTCCTGTGTCCGCTGTTTGACAGCCAATCGATTTTTGGCACAGCACCGGCCAACATTTACGGGTGGTCAGTGATGATGCATAACAAATGTGACGCGTCAGCGGCGATGCATAATAGATGCAACTTGTACGACAAAATTTCCACTTTATTAGACATTTTTGGACTTTGCGACTTACCGTATACGGCGGTGCCACATGTATGAAGGAAAATACGGTAATACTGCCATCTTACAGAAAACAAAATGAAATGAAGAATCTCAATCCAATGCTAAAACAGGATTCTTAAATTAACTGTAAGAGCTAAATGTGCAATTTCCTAAGAATTTTGTCTCTTGTTTTCATACACAAAGATCTTGGAACATCACACGGAGCTGTGATGTGCAGCTCCTGCTCTCTACCTCCAGGTCAGATCTCTTTAATTATGCATATCCTCCTTAAAATAGAGCTCGGTTGCCACAGCAAAGCAAACCAGAGTACCGGTAGTCATCCCTGGATGGAACATTGGAAGATAAAGGTGAACCGGAGGGACAAGCTTTTAAGATCTAAATAAGGGTTTTAAACTGACACAGTTATTAATTCTCACACTTTTATATCAACTGAGTGTGTTTATCAGTTCATTCTTTGCTATATTAACTTTTATATTAGGATGTATTAATACAGTAATAGATGTACTTTCAATACAAACAATCCCAATTCCAGAAAAAATGGACATTGTGTAAAAACAGACAAAAAACTGAATTTAGTGATTTAGAAATCACCCATTTTAGAGAGAAATATTGTCCTATTCTTGTCTTATCAAGGATTCTAGCTGTTAAATGGTCTTCTATGCTGTTTTTTTTGTTTTGTTTTACGATTAAATAAATGTTTGAAATTGGTGAATGTTCAAGACTGCAGGCAGGTCAGTTCAGCACTTTGACTCTTCTACTACTAACATATGCTGTTGTAACAGACACAGTATGCAGATTTAGCATCGTCTTGCTGAAATATGCAAGATCTTCCCTGAAAAAGATGTCTGAACGGACACAAATGTTCTAAAGCCCACACATCCTCTTCTGCACCGCTTCCTTTCCAGACTACTCCTTTGCTACTAATGCACCCCCATACCATCAGAGAGGCATGTTTTTGGACAGTGTGCTGATAACAGGCTAGATAGTCCCTCTCCTGTTAGTACAAAGGACGTGGCATCTATGGTTCCTAAAAATAGTGATACATTTTAATTTACCTGACAAAAAGCAATCTGTTGGCTCCTTAGATAAATAATGTTATTAAATTACTTTATATGTACAGTACTGTATATTAATGTTTCTGTTCAGAGCCTTGAGATTACTTCTGTTGTGATTTGGCGCTATATAAACAAACTGAATTGAACAGTTTCCCTTTTTAACTCTGTCCTTTGGAAATCAGCTTTGGCCCAGAAAATATGGCAGAGTTTGGGAATCTATTGGCTTTGGCACTTTATTTAAAAAAACAAACAAATGCATTTTTTAATTAAAAACCAGTATTAAGTGGATGTACTGAAAAGTAATTATGCCTAAACTATTGATTTCCAAGAATCTAAACTTTTGTTCATGTATCTATTTAACATAAAATCTCCCACAAATGAAGACAATTGTTTATTTATCTCCACATACATTAACAATACTGTTTGTCAGCACAAACTCGATGAAGAATATACACAACATATATGTTCCCATCTCTTGACATTTGTTATTTTCAGTAACACATTCTACTCGTTTACGGTTCCAGCAAGCTGAGGGACGCTGCTCCCCCGGCTTCTCTGTAGTCTTTTTATCATCAAACTGACCCGTTTTTCCAACAGGACTAAAGTTGGTCCACCTTCCAACCGAATTCGGTGTTCAGTGACTCAGAGAGCCAGACGGGACCGTCCAAAAATATTATTTCGGCCCAGGACCGGCCGCTCCCACCCCACCGGTCAGTCTGAGCGCATCCTGCCAGCCAGGTGACCCCTCGAGCTGGGGAGCCATCCCACGAAGCCCCAGTGTTTTTTTCCCCTCTCTCTCTGGACCCGAACCAAATTTCTCATCTGGACCTGTGGTTCTACCTGGTTCCAACAAGAATAACAGGGAGGTATTTTGCTGATCTTTCCACTGACCTTTCTGTTGATCTGGCCTTGTGGCGTCTTCATTCGGTGTGGGGGAAGTGAACCTGTGTCACAAGAACTGAACCGAGTTGGCTGTGGGGGACTTCGTCTTCATTAAAGCCGGTCTCAGCCTCTGAGCGGCCTGTTACCTTAAAATGAAGGACTATCCACCTCCGTGGGAATCGCTGTGCTCACCTGGAGGAGACGCTCTGTTGCTTTGAAGCGCCGCCGGAACCGGACCGGAGCAGAACTGGGTCAGTGACAACCTCAGTCTCTCCGGTCAGCCTCGCCGTTTTTTAACCGGAGGTGGCCTCTCGTGCTGCGGAGCATCGGAGCTGGGCTGGAGCAGAACCGGACCAGTGACGTCTTCATCCTCCCCGGTCAGTCTCATCGTTTTTCGTCGGGGTTGGCCTCTTGTGCTGTGGGCTGCGGAGGAGCAGACGAGCAGGGTGACGTGCTGAGGAGCGGAGTGAAGCGCGGAGGAGCTGCGCTGTTTGGTGCTCGTGAGGAGTCCGGCCGGAGTTTTCATCGGATTTCATCGGCCCTGGATAATAAGAATTTTATTCCGGATCACGCTGTTGCTCCCAGCTGACCTGAAACAGGCTAGGATCATGCCTTTAATTTCAGGAGGATTTTCTTGCAGCTCACTCTGCTATTTGCTGCAAATTATCGGTCTCTACCTGTTGATTCTGGACCCAACTTCTGTTTCCCATGGCTGCATCAATTCATCTTCACAAGGGGGCTGGAGCCCCCCCTCAACCTAACACAAACTGCAGTTGAGCCACCTCGTCTGATTTGTTTGCCCATCTAATTTGTGACGCTTTATGGTCCGAGACTTTTCTGCACTATTCATATTATTGTCATTATTTTCAGATCTCAGACTATCTGGAATCACTGAATCTTGTTAACACATCTGGGTCTATCCATCACTGAAACTTTCACTGTTTTTGGGTTCTGAATGATCGCATCTTCATTAATGTTTCTCATGGTTCAATTATGGGGGCAAATTGTCACACTATTAACTCCTGTAATTACACATCAGTGACAAAAAACTCAAGAAAATGTCTGATAATAATGTTGTTACTGCTCTCAGGGATTCAGTCCAACCTTGGACACCCCACTAACTACAGTACACCAAATGACTTTAAAAACATGTCAGGTCTTCATTTCCTGCATGTAAAATAATAATAATAATAATGAATTTAATTTATAACGCACTTTTCATTAATGAAAATCTCAAAGTGCTACAAAGTGCAACAGAATTAAATGTCAATAAAACAAGTAATAAAACAAATAAAATCAATAACAGTATCAACTAAGATCAAAGGTAGAATCATGAGGAGGCAGAGTATGCTCGGTTGAAAAGAAAGGTCTTCAAGCCGCTCTTAAAGTCAACCAGTGACTGTGGGGCTCTCAGGCAGTCAGGAAGAGAGTTCCACAGGCGGGGGGCAGCCACACTGAAAGCCCGGTCTCCCATGGTCCTTAATTTGGTTCTCGGAATGTGAAGGAGATTACTGTTCTGTGACCGCAGAGACCGGGTGGATGAGTATGGAATAAGAATGTCCTTTAGATAATCTGGTGAAGTTCCGTGTAAGCATTGATGTGTAATGAGAGCAGTTTTGTACTGAATTCTGTAGGCGACAGGAAGCCAATGAAGGTTATGCGGTAAACACGAGTAAACACTCGTAGCCTTCTAAAAAAACTTGATGCCTTGAAAATTCTGGTCAGTTCTTCTGGGGCAGATATAATCTTCATCTCAGAAACTTGGCTCAACAAATCTGTTCTGAATAATGATCTGGTAATCAATGGATTTAATATCTATCGCTGTGACCGTAAAAAAAAAGGTGGGGGTGGGTGGAGTCGCCACTTACATCAGAGATTCTTTGGTTTCCAGTCTTGTGTCTGCTAAAACAATCCCAAACCAGTTTGAGGCCTTAGCTGCAAACATCACTTTGAATGGAGGCCAGAGGTTATCTGTAATGGGTTGTTATCGTCCCCCCCTCAGCAACATGTGAGGCTCTGTCCTCCCTGACAGAATTTCTAAGAAATTTAAAATTCAAAGAGATTTTTTTGGCAGGAGATTTCAACATTGACTGGGATAAATCAACCCTCCTCTGTGATAAATTCAAGAAATGTTGCCTACCACTCAATCTATTGACTCTCCCACTAGACCAAACAAAAACTCCTAAAAAATCTTCCATCTTAGACCTGTTTCTAACAAACACGCCTCACAAGTTCTCTGGTACAGGTGTATTTGCTGACATTTTGAGTGATCATTGTGTAATAGCGGCTCTCAGATATATTAAACTTCCACCTTCTAAGCACAGATTAATTAAAAAACGGGATTTGAAACGTTTTTGTAAACAGTCATTCCTCTGGGATCTATCTCACTTTGACTGGCAACGTATTCTATTAACCAACGACGTCAACACCGCTTGGAACTATTTTCGTAATAGTTTCATTTATTTTGTGAACAAACACACTCCTTTCCGACAGTTCAGGATAAAGGGACGTGACAGGCCCATGTTTACTCCTGAACTAGCTGACCTCCTGCACAAGAGAGACCATCTTTGGGCCGCAGCGAGAAAATCTGGCTCAGACACTGATTGGTTGAATTTTCGGCAGTTGAGGAATAAATGCACAACTGCCATCAAAGCCGCAAAACGTAACTAAGACCTCCAAAAATCTAAATGACCAGAAAAAATTCTGGAAAACCATCAAATCTCTCTCAGGCATCCCCCAATCATCTGACCTCCCATCACAACGTCTCGTTAACTCTTTTCCTGTGTCAAATAAGCACAAGATCCTGAATTGTTTCAACAAACATTTTGTTGCTTCTAGTTAATTATTTGACACGGTTACTAAAGGGAAATCAGCCACTTCATCTAATAACCAAACTTCAACAAATCAAAACTCTCCTATAAGTGAATCTTCAGTTAATCACACCTTCACTTTTTCTCCGTTCTCAGTTAGTGAGGTAAATAAACTGTTAAAAAATCTTGATCCTAAAAAATCTGCAGGTCCAGATGAACTGCCACCTTATTTCTTAAGGCTGGCTGCTCATATCATCACAGTCCCTGTGACTCACATCTTTAATCTGTCCATAAGCCAAAACTCCATTCCGGATGCTTGGAAAACCGCCTTTGTTCTTCCTTTGCTAAAGGGAGGTGACCCCACCTCACTGAACAACTATAGACCAATCTCTAAACTCTACATTTTAACCAAGGTTCTAGAAAAACTGATAAATTCTCAAATCAAAAATTATCTGGACTCATTTATTATCTTACCTCTTCATCAATCTGGTTTCAGGAAACAACACAGCACAACGACTGCTTCAATGAAGGTTCTTAGATGTAACTGGGACCCCGTGTACATAATCTCGTTTTCATCACATGTACCACATGCGGTGCAAATGACAATAAAGACTCTCTGACTCTGACTCTTAATGATGTTGTTGAAGCATTGGATGCTAAGGTTTATTGTGCTGCACTTTTCTTAGACCTATCTAAAGCTTTACACTGTGGATCATAACATCTTGTGTCATAAGCTCTCAGAAATCGGTTTCTTAGATCACAACATTGGTTGGTTTTCTAACTATCTTTCCGATCGGAGGCAATGTGTTCAACATAATGGTACAAGTAGTCCCCGACTTACGAGCGCTCTTACTTACGAGGTCCCGGACTTATGAGCATGCATCTCATTAAAAAAAATAAAAAATGTTTTTTTTTTTTTTACTTTTTTTTTTTTTAATAAATGAATACATGTACAGTACTGTACAGTCACCAAGCACTTAGCCTATCCTAACACAGTTTTTAAAGATGAAGGAGTGAGTTGAATTGTCTCCCTTTCACATAAAGGGAGCTAGCTCCCTTTATGGGAATGGAGCCTGCAGGGAGGAGGAGACAATTCAACTGACTCCTTAACTGTGTTAGGATAGGCTAAGTGCTTGGTGACTGTACAGTACTGTACATTTATCTATTTTAAATAAATAAATAAAAATACTGTATATACTGTACTGTATATTTTTAATAAATAGATAAATGTACAGTACTGTACAGTCATCAAGCACTTAGCCTATCCTTGTGTTACAGGGTATGATATTCATTTGACCGTGTTCATATTAGATCCAATTGTTTGATTATCTGCATTAATTTAGCTTGATTTGGTGTGTGCATGGAATGTAGTGGGCCCTTTGAAAGAATGGTGCGTTGGCGCAATAGTCAAAAGAGTCCACTAGGGGGACTCGTGCGCTCTTTACATTTAATACAAGAGTAAGTAAAGACGCACTGGTTTCAACTAGTCATCTCTTTTCTTATAATTGTCCTTTTTTATAAGGTAAGAAGTTAGATTAAACTTTCAGGAAAATGATATGAGTGAATGCTAGCCCTGTATGTGCGAGTTTGTATATGTTTAGTTTGTTTTGTGTCACGTATTAGTTATCTTGTTTTAATGTAATGTGTGAAGAGTGTTTGGCTAGCTACTTAGCTCTGTTGCTAACGTTAGTAAGCCGTTAGCAACCTCTTCTGTTCGGCAGTTGGTTGATTAGCTTAAATGAGGATAACTGTAATTGTAATTTTTATGAAGTACAAGTAATGTACTGTTCTTCATCATTTTGATATTCCTATTTTTCTCTTTATTAATTTACTTCTGACAGTAAGGTAACAACATTAATTCAAAGTAAAATGTTTAGATATTGTTGAGTAACTGTAATGTGAAATACTTGATTTTCTCTAAAAGAAATGTGGTGTTTACTTGTATTTAGAAATGTTAAGAGTTGTATAAGGAAATATTTATAATTGTAATTTTTATGAAGTACAAGTAATGTACTGTTCTTCATCATTTTGATATTCCTATTTTTCTCTTTATTAATTTACTTCTGACAGTAAGGTAACAACATTAATTCAAAGTAAAATGTTTAGATATTGTTGAGTAACTGTAATGTGAAATACTTGATTTTCTCTAAAAGAAATGTGGTGTTTACTTGTATTTAGAAAGGTTAAGAGTTGTATAAGGAAATATTTATAATTGTAATTTTTATGAAGTACAAGTAATGTACTGTTCTTCATCATTTTGATATTCCTATTTTTCTCTTTATTAGTTTACTTCTGACAGTAAGGTAACAACATTAATTCAAAGTAAAATGTTTAGATATTGTTGAGTAACTGTAATGTGAAATACTTGATTTTCTCTAAAGAAATGTGGTGTTTACTTGTATTTAGAAAGGTTAAGAGTTGTATAAGGAAATATTTATAATTGTAATTTTTATGAAGTACAAGTAATGTACTGTTCTTCATCATTTTGATATTCCTATTTTTCTCTTTATTAGTTTACTTCTGACAGTAAGGTAACAACATTAATTCAAAGTAAAATGTTTAGATATTGTTGAGTAACTGTAATGTGAAATACTTGATTTTCTCTAAAGAAATGTGGTGTTTACTTGTATTTAGAAAGGTTAAGAGTTGTATAAGGAAATATTTCTGTTTTGCTTTTGACGTTCGGCTCTTTACATTTAATACAAGAGTAAGTAAAGACGCACTGGTTTTAACTAGTCATCTCTTTTCTTATAATTGTCCTTTTTTATAAGGGCCAACACTAACACAGTTTTTAAAGATGAAGGAGTCAGTTGAATTGTCTCCCTCCTCCCTGCAGGCTCCATTCCCATAAAGGGAGCTATAGCTCCCTTTATGTGAAAGGGAGACAATTCAACTTATTCCTTCATCTTTAAAAACTGTGTTAGGATAGGCTAAGTGCTTGGTGACTGTCCAATACTGTACATGTATTCATTTATAAAAAATAAAAAAGTGATCCTAGCCTGGTTAAAACCAGACCCTTGTCCTTCACTTCACTTCAGACAAGGGTCTGGACTTTCTCCATTGACAACCAATTCTTGCTGGAGGCGTGGCCTCTGCTGATGGCTGCTCCCCCGTGGTCTGCTGAACTTGACTTCAGCTCCGCCTCCTGCTGAATTTTCTCTCGCTCCGTTGCATATTCTGTGTTTATATGTTAATAAAACGTCCTAATAAAATAAAATAAAACCATGGATCGCTGGTCCAACACACCAGAAGACCAGGAAATCTGATGGGACTCGGGCAGCAACTTAAAACCCGAGTTTAAATCTCTCGTGACAACCTGAGGCATTTCCTTGTTCATTTCACTCAGCGGAGGGAGAGGAGGATGAGGAGGAGGAGGAGGGAGCGAGCGATAACTTGACTTTTGGCAAAAAAACAAAAGAGAACTCCAGATAAGGGATTAAGAAGGGGAAATTAATACATTTGTGTCACATATAAAACAGTCCTGCATCGCTTTGCATCGCTTTGAATGAGAACATGCGGCTGCTCGTTGGCTGCGCGCTCCCCCGTGGTCTTCTGAACTTGACTTCAGCTCCGCCTCCTGCTGAATTTTCTCTCGCTCCGTTGCATATTGTGTTTATATGTTAATAAAACGTCCTAATAAAATAAAATAAAACCATGGATCGCTGGTCCAACACACCAGAAGACCAGGAAATCTGATGGGACTCGGGCAGCAACGTAAAACCTGACTTTAATTCTCTCGTGACAACCTGAGGCATTTCCTTGTTCATTTCACTCAGCGGAGGGGAGGAGGAGAAGGAGGAGGGAGCGATTACTTGACTTTTGGGAAAAAAAACAAAAGAAAACTCCAGATAAGGGATTAAGAAGGGGAAATTAATAAATTTGTGTCACATATAAAACAGTCCTGCATCGCTTTGCATCGCTTTGAATGAGAACATGCGAATGCTCGCTGGCTGCGCTGGGACAGGTGGGGGCGTGGGTTAGGGGCCAAAAACTCCGCCCCTTCTGTTCTCTGATTGGTCCGGTCAAAAATCTACCGGATAAATCGTTGTCTATGAGAAGTCCCAGACTGTGCAGTGAAGGGAAATGAGAATTGAGCGGAGCTGTGCAGGAAGACGAGGGCCAGGCTAATGTGATCCTACTTACGAATTTTTGACATACGAGCGCCCCCTAGGGACGGAACTCGCTCGTAAGTCGGGGACTACCTGTACTTCTTCCAGTTATTTAACATTCAACAATGGTGTACCACAAGGCTCAGTCTTAGGACCAACCATCTTTACAATCTACCATAAAAATCGGCGTATAACACGCTCCTGTGTATAACCCGCTTTGTCCAACTACTGTATTGTAAATAAATTGGAAAAATCCATAAATAACACGCTTCGCCCTATAAGACGCATCTATTATGCGTCGCCGCTACGCTAGGCCTTTGCCCTGCTTAAAATGGCGGCTACAGAAGCGAGCGAGCACCGAAGGACTTCACAAGATTAACACAGTAAAAACAATTATTTCTTTGCGAGAAAAAATATATTTCTTAGCTGACATTATAGCACAAGGGTTCCTGAGCTTAACCGTTCCTTAATCAATTCACGAAATGGTCAAATCTGCTAGATTATAAATTGTTTCGGTTTGACTTCTTCCAAAACAGTCTCGTGCGCTACTAAAATAAATTATAAAAAATTGAATTTTATCTCAAATGTCTTATACAGCTCAACAGTTTGTAAATGAAAACCCATATAATTACACTCTGAAAGCCTAAAAATATCTGTCGAGTGGTTTAAGAGCTGTTTATCTAAACAGTAGGTATCTGTTCACGTTAGCTAAATGCTAACAACAGCTAAAAGAGCGATTTTTTTTAGCTCTAAACATCTTCTTCAGCTAACAGTTTGTAAATGACCACCAAATAATTACGCTCTGTAAGTTTCAAGAAAATCTGCGGTGTGGTTTATGAGTTATCTTGCTAAAAAAAACAGCTAACAACACAGCTAATAGCAGCTACATCCAGAGCAGGAGGCGGGCAGCAACAGAGTCAGTCCGACCAGAGGAGGCTTTTTTCAGACACATTTATTCTTTCATTCATTCAACCTTTATTTATACAGGCTAGCCTCGTTGAGCCACAGGGACTCATTTACAAGAGGGACCTGTTTTACTCACACCCAGGGTCAATTTAGAGTTACCAATCAGCCTAAAGGCCCCAATATACCTGTTTCTTTTGCCTCACGCCGCTCGGCGCCGTGGGAGCGCCGTGGGAGCGCCGCGGCAAAAGCCTTTGATCACGGGCGTGAGCGCGCCAAGGTCAGATTTTACTACGCCTACGCGCGCGCGTTGATAAACTGCCTCGCGTGTCAGCAAATGACCAATCAGCGACCTCAATTTGTCCTGCTCCGCCCGGCTGCAGCTGCTGGAGCCTGAACTCAGAGAGCTGCGCTTGCACAGAACTATATATGAACTGCCTGCGCGCTGCACACGCCAGTCCAGCGGCGTGAGGCAAAAGAAACAGGTATATTGGGGCCTTAACATGCATGTTTTTGGTCTGTGGGAGGAAACCGGAGCACCCGGAGAAAACCCACGCATGCACGGAGAGAACATGCAAACTCCACCCAGAAAGGCCCCCGGACCGGGATTTGAACCGGGGACCTGCTCGCCGAGAGGCAGCAGCTCTACCAGTTGTGCCACCATGCTGCCACATGAGCTAGAAACGGTCTGGAAATGTCTCCCTAGCGGACAAAAGTGGTACTGCACCATTTTTTGCCCAAAATGAAAAACGGCGATATCAGAGCCAAAAATGGGTCTAAAAATATGGGAAAAAATCCATAAATAACACGCTTCGGCATATAACACGCAGGACATTCAAATGAGTAAAATAACTGCGTGTTATACGCTGATTTTTACGGTACATAGGTAATGTAGGTCAAAGCATCCCTGATACATCCTTGCGTTTCTATGCTGATGACACAGTTGTTTACTGTTGAGCTAAAAAAGTCGCTAAGGCTTTCCAGTTTTTGCAATCCGCTTTTGACATCATCCAGTCAGATTTGTTTCGTCTCAAACTTGTCCTAAATGCTGATAAAACCAAAGGGATGCTTTTTTCAAATAGGAAGTGGGTCCCAGCAGTTGTTCCTCTGATGTTATCCTCAAATGGTGTCCCTATTGAGTTTGTTGATTCCTATAAATATTTGGGTATCCTGGTCGATTTGCATCTCTCTTTTAAAGGGGACCACAGATGCAAAATTCACTTTTTAATGTTTTTTTACTAAACTTTGGGTATTTACTTCATAAAAAAACAGTCCTAAGGCCAAAGAAATGCACCCAGTGGTTTATTTACTCTAAGTAGATTTATTTTACTGTGATAAAAACGGTTCGTTTTTGAAATAAAATGGAAGTCAATCGCGCCTGTGACGTCACAGGCGCGAGGACAACCCACCTCAAACCTGAGTCCAGCCCCTCACCTGGTTAGGCTCAACCCACTTCTGTATTAAACACATGACTGTTGTTTTTCATGATTTCATCTCATCTTTTGTTTATATGTTATTAATTTCATGTGTACAGCACTTTGTTGCAGCTGTGGTTTTTTAAATGGCTTTATAAATAAAGTATAATTGTTATTTTTATGTTTTTTAGTTCAATTTTTAGTGTATTTGCGATCTCTCCCAACGCGCCGCCGGCAAAAATTAAACGAGCATACCCCCGGCGTAGAGACCGGTTGCGACGGGACCCTCTTCTGGCGCCATGGAGCGGAGCTTCAACTGTACAGCCTTGCTGCAGCCTCGCAGCAGCCTCGCAGCAGTGAGGACCTTCCCCTTACGGATTAATTTACGGGAGACACTTGGTGAACTTTGTGTTGTCTTGACTGGAACAGCGATAACGCCCAAAGTCTCCGAGCGGAGCTGGCGAACACCGGAAGAGGAACAAGCTAACATTAGCATCGGATTCGGCAGGTCTCATGCTAAAAGGAGCAGCACATTGCGGCGCGCTCAGACGGGTTTCGGTAAGTTATCTTAAGCTAGCACTAACAGTAAGTCAAATGAGTAATAAAAAAAGAGCTAATTTTAAAACAACAACACATTACAGATACTGGCTGTTAGAGGGCGTAAACAGATCTTTGAAGGGCGTGGACTTCAGAACTTCTATCAGAAACCGGTCGTTCAAAACGAAAGTTAAAACTGGCAGAATTAAAAAGGGTATAATTGATTATCTAAGAATTATTTTGTGCATTAAATTGAAGGAATAGGGTCTAGATAGCACACAGAAATAACATAAAAATTTAAAAAATGCATCTGAGGTCCCCTTTAAGCACCATGTGGAAAACCAAGTAAAGAAACTGAAAGTTAAACTGGGTTTCTTTTTCAGAAACAGATCCTGTCTAACACTGAATGCTAGGAAAAGACTTGTATCTGTGACTTTCCTTCCCTCCATTGATTACAGCGACATTATCTACATGAACGTTCCTACAAGCACCCTGCAGATGTTGGATGCTGTCTATCATGGTGCACTAAGATTCATAACTGGCTGTGATTATCGTACCCACCACTGCACCCTGTATTCACTGGTTAACTGGACATCAGTTAACCATTAAACCATAAGTTAATGGTTTGATACTTTAATATTTTGTTTTAATTTGTTTAAAAAAATCTGTATTTCTCTTATGTTTGTCTATTGTTGATTGAAATTTCTACTGTTATTGTTGTCATCATTCTTTAGTTTGTAGCAGGTCGCTCTTGTAAATGAGTCCTTGAGGCTCAATGAGATTAACCTGACAAAATAAAGGTTGAATGAACCGAATGAATCATTAACCTCACGCAGACTCTTCCACTGGTACATTTTCATCTTTAAATCACTTCTTGGTCTGCTGCCTTCATACATCTCCTCCTACATGTCTCTGCGTGAGTGGAGCTACAGCGTGCGCTCTCAGGACATGATTACCTGCAGTGTTCAATCAGTGAGGACTGAGCTTGGCAAAAGGGCCTTCTCCTACTCTGCTCCTGCTTCCTGGAATATCTTACAAAAAGATCTGAAGCTCTCGACCTTGACCTCTCTAAATGGTTTTCGGAATCTATTGGAATCCTGGCAGAAACCAATGCAGACATGTTCCTGTTTTTGATTTTCTACATCTACCTTATAATCTTTCTGTTTTGCTACTTTGATATCTTTGTTTTAACTTGTTAAAAAAATCTGTATGCCTCTCTTATGATTTGTCCAAGGAAAATCTACTGTTGCTGTTGTCATCATCCTTTGTTTGTAGCCAGGTCTCTCTTGTAAATGAGTCCTCGAGGCTCAAGATATATATATATATATAT